>PVIC010022611.1:16408-26408 GCA_004025085.1 Thryonomys swinderianus
CACCCGGCCGTTGCTTCTGTATATAAAGAAATAAGTTATTGGCCGCGCCCCTCCCCTCAGTCCAAGGTAATCCTTAGGCCTCCCCTCACCCTGCCCTTCTCCAGTGGTACCACCTAGGCCTTAATCACCCTCATTTGCACGGTGGTATCTCCCAGGCTCCCGGTTCTCAGGAGCAGGGCCTCTGAAGAAATGGTTCCTTAGACCGTTTCTTTGCACTCCTGGCCTTCGAGGGATGCGCTCCACCCCGCCTTGCCCTTTTTCCCAGGACGGAAGGCCCTAGGGTCCCTATCTCACCCAGAGCCGGGCACTGCCCTGCATCCCGGCCTTATGCACTGCCCCTCCTGCCCAGGCACGGCCTGACCCTGCCCCGGGCACTGCCCTGGAGCTTCCTGCCATGCCGCCTCCTACTCCCACAGCTTCCCGCGGGGGGGCTAGTCACAGCCCTCTGTGGCAGGAGGGAACACCCCACTTGGGGGGGATTCAAAGTGGTCATTCTTTATTTTCAGATGTTGCTATAAAAATAAAGATGGTTTGAACCTGAGCTGGGCTTGTTCTGAAGTAGAGGGCTGGGGTCCCCCCGGCGCCTCCAGATTTGGGTGGGGTTGGGTGAGGGTTCGTGTGTGTGCGTGTGTGTCTTGGTTGCATCCTGTCAGTCCTACAAGCTAGACAAGCCCAGATACTCTCCGCCTACCCAAGAACGGTTTGGGGTCGTCACAGTGCGATTTCTGCTTTTTTTTTTTTTTTTTTTTTTTTGAGACAGGGTCTCGCTTTATAGTTCAGGCTCGCCCTGAGCTCACTATGGTGCCCAGGCAAGCCGCCGCGAACTCAGCAATCCTCTTGTCTCTGCCTCCCGAGTGCTGAGATGACAGGCATGAGCCACCACGTATGGCATTGTGGTATGCGGTGTTGATTGTTGGTGGGCGTGTCTCCACGCCCAGCATTCTATGTGGTTACCGGGGATCGAACTCAGGACCTTGCGCTTGCGAGGCAGGCGCCGGAACCACTGAGCTAACCCTCCGGCCCACAGTGCGATTTCTCTAAAGCCTTCAATTCTGGGATGCTAGACCACTTGAGCTTTGATGAGCTATGCCCTTTAATGTGCTGTTTGAATGTGAGCAAGTTTCCCAAGGTGATTTTTGTTGTTTAAAAATGGTGTGGTGCCGGCATGCTGCCACGCACACCTGTAATCCCTAACACTCAGGAGGCTAAAACAGGAGGATCACTGCGAGTTCGAAACTCTGTCGAGAAAGAAAAAAAGTAACAGCGTGTTGGGGCTGCGGCTGTATTAGGAGTGCCCAGGACTAAAAAAACCTAAGGTCAATGAACTTTTATTGCCAAAGCCGTGAGGGTGAGGATGGCTGCCTCCGTCAGAAGTGACCTGTGCCAAGCCCACCACTAGACTGAGCTTGCACCCTTTGAGCTGGTGCCCGGCTCAGAGCTTGGTCCCCTAATCCGTCCAGTAAGAAGACTACAAGCCCCAGAAGGCATTGCGACAGTAGCGTAGTGTTCGGCCGCTCCAATGGGATATGCCTGCGCAGCAGGGGCGAGTCGAATACCGGGGAGACTACAGATCCCAAAAAGCAGCGCGGCGCGGCTGGTTTTGAGACCGTGTGCACTTGCGCGTGGCGGGCGGGGCCTTTGGGGCGGAGCGGCCACCATCTTGGAACGGAGGCGGAGCAGAGCCGACTGGGAGAGACCGAGCGGGCCTCCGCCGCCGCCATGAACCCCGAATAGTGAGTGAGCCCCGCCCGCGCCGTTCGGCGCAGCCTCGATCCCGAGGACGGGGCTGTACGCTTACCGGGGTTGTCTGGCCCGGGTCAGGACTGCGCGGCGCCCCCACATCCGGGTCCCTCTTCCGCTGACTCCCCACACACATCCGGGTTCTGCCCCTCCCCCCGGGAGACGCAGGACCCCTGCTTGACACCCCGAATTCTTACACCTGGGACCCAGAGGCGGCGACCCCTAGGGGCAGCACTTGGAGTCCGAGGCAATGGTGCTACTAGGCCTTTTTGGTCAGGTGACCCCCCCAGTCCTCGTCTTCCCGGGCCTCAGTTTCTCCATCTGCTGCTTGAAGACTATTCCCTTGGTTTGGAGCCCATCACAGTATTTTTCTGGTTTCGAATGTTTCAGGTTCCAGTGCTTTAGGTCCTGCTGTAAATCCCTCAGTCTTTCTCTGTGTTCTGGAGCCAGGTTCCCGGGACTGATCTAGAGACAGGCCAGATGCGGGTGGCCCTGAAGCGCCGCTTGGTTCTCATCCCTTTTAGGTCAACCCCTCCCGGGCTGCGCCTGCCCGGGCCTGCCGCGATCGCCCTGGACTGTCTGGGTCCAGGCGCTCCAGGCAATCAGTCTGTCCTCGGACCTCCATCGTTACTGTTGCACCACTTCCCACCGCTCTCACACTGTCAGACAAGTTTAGGTGGATGCAGAATTTGCTCTGCCTCGTTTTTTCCCTTACAGTGGGATTCCCTAGTCTTCAAACTCTACTTACTAATTGGTCACTCCCTGGTGGGTAGGTGGCCCACATTTCAAGTCCCGCGCTTCTACTTTCCCTAAGTATCAGCTGTCATCTTCCTCTTCTGCCACTTCCTTTTTCTCTTTAGCCTCAGACCTCAGATTTCCTTGGGGAAGGGTGCTGCTCTGAGTCGGATTAGGAGGGGGAACAAAGGGAGCTGGCAGGCTCTCACAGACACTAGAGTCTGACAGGCCTGGTTTGGAGTCTCAGAATTATCAGCTGTGTAACGTAGGGCAAGTCACTTCCCTTGTTTGATTCTGCTATCTTCAGTAGTTAGAAATAAAACACTACTTGGACTGTAGTAGGAGTTTAATGAAATGATGCTAGTGATATCTCTAAGTATTAAGTGCAATTATTATTTCTACTTTTTATTACTTCTTCTTGGTGACTTGAGGTCATGATTTTTAGTGTTTTTCTGTTTTTGTTTTTTTTAATAGATTCTGGGCTGGTCCCAGGCTTCCACTTTAGGGGCCCATCTCCCCTGCTTAGTAGCACACATCAGGTCCCTCTTCAGGACATACTAGGGGGTTCCCTAAATACCTTATACCAGACAGAACCATGGAGTCTGTCAGGAATCAGGATAAGATATGCAGCTCTGATACTTAATTGTGATTCTTGGAACATCAGGTCCCTCTTTGCCTCAGTTTCTTTTTCCCTAAAAGTGGGAATTCAGACTCAGTAGAAAGACCTGTGAGCTAGCTTATGGAGGGAAAGTTCAGTATTCCTTACCCCAGGATCTGGTAGGAGGATCTGATGAGTACGGTAATATACCACCAGATCAAGACATGCCTCACAGTGTGGAAATGCTATAGTGGTGACGGTAGGTTAATTTCTCTTCCTTCCTGTCTTCTCTCTCCAGTGACTACCTGTTTAAGCTGCTTTTGATTGGTGACTCGGGTGTGGGCAAGTCTTGCCTGCTCCTACGGTTTGCTGTGAGTAAAAAACCCATACCACCCATCTGGGGTCCCGGCTGGTGGTGGCTTGGAAGGGGGAAAGGGGCAATCCAGAACACAGTAGTTGCAAGACCTGACAGCAGTGCATCTGACTGAATAAGGGGCTAGGTTGATAAGATGGGGTACTCAGAACTGGAGCTTGGCCATTAGAAGCTGGCTGGCGTGGAAGTTGAAGGGAGGCTTTCCCAGTAGGCCTTGGTCCCTTTCATTCAGGCCATTTCACTGGCCCCAACTTTCTAGGATGACACGTACACAGAGAGCTACATCAGCACCATTGGGGTAGACTTCAAGATCCGAACCATTGAGCTGGATGGCAAAACCATCAAACTTCAGATTGTGAGTCTGGCTTTTCCCCACCCCCTGGGATAAGCTCAGATCATGCATGGGGAGGGGCTTGGTCAGGCTGACCTTCTTCTCTCCTTGCTGTGTTTTAGTGGGACACAGCCGGTCAGGAACGGTTTCGGACCATCACTTCCAGCTACTACCGGGGGGCTCATGGCATCATCGTGGTGTATGACGTCACTGATCAGGTAGGTATTCCTGAAATTAACTCTGCCCAGCTTTACCTTCTTGGCCTTAGATTTTATTGTTTCTTTTTATTCTTCCTATCTTTTCTCTGATGCATCCTGGAAAGGAGACTACTCATTTCATAAAGAGGGAAACAGCCACAGAAATGGATCCCCTCAAGTTCCTGCTGCAGGATCTTGGCAGAACCAGGCCTCACACCTCCCCTCCACCTTGTTCTAGACCTTCTGCTGCATGTGTGTTGTGGAGGTGTAGTCATTGGGTTGGCTGCTTTGCTGGTCCCATGGCTTTCTGTGTGAAAATACTGGGGGGGATAACTGGAGGGCCTTAGTCAAGGCAGTGCGTGATCCCTGAACTCTGGGCCCAGTACAAACAGAACTCTGGGAGCCCTCTGCGTGCTATGGTGGCTTCAGTCACATGTCACTGTCATCAGTGCTCACGGCAGCAGCCAGAAACAGTCCACATTTTAGTGCTTACAAAATCACAGCCTTCAGATTTTTTTTTTGTGATGAAAATCTCACTATGTTGCCCAAACTGGTCCCAAACTCCTGGGCTCACGTGATCCTTCTGCTTCAGCCTTCCAAGTAATTGGCACTGCAGGAATGCACTGCTGAGGCCAGCTTCAAAGTGCCTTTTGATGCTTATCAGGTCTGTGACATGTTCCCTTCTTACTGATGAAGACTTGGTTTCAGGGTGGTGAAATGACCACCAGGTAAACTTCAGCTAGTTCAGTTGCAGAAATAAAAAGCCTACTCTCAATGCCAGTTGTGATTGCTCACACCTGTAATCCCAGCACTCGGGAGGCTGAGGCAGGAAGATTGCTGTGAGTTCAGGGCTAGCCTGGGCTACATAGTGAGCTCAGGGCCAGCCTGAACTACAAAGCAAGACCTTGTCTCAAGGAAAAAAAGAAAACCTATTCTCTGGCTCCCACCTCTTTTGTTTTTTTCTACCAAACCTTGTTGCTTAACAGAAGCCAGGCTCTGGGCACATGGAAGCTGACATTAACCCTGGGAGGGCTGGGAGGAGTCCCTGCTCGGAGGGGCAGCAGGATTCTGGCTCTCTAGGACTCATGATCTTCTGCCACTACCTCCACAGCACTGGACAGCAAGCTGGGGGTGAGCTGTGTTCCACCCAGACAGAGGTCACCAAAACTTCAGTTTTCTACTGACTTCAATTTATTTCTTACCTTGATTGACCTTCTGTGACTTTTTGTTTTTGTTTTTATTTTGGGAGGTTTTTTGAGACAGGGCCTCACAGTGTAACTCAGGCTGGCATCAGAACTTGAGGCATTCCTGCCTCAGCCTCCTGAGTACTAGGATTACAGGTGTGTGCTGCTATGCCTGGCTCTTTTGTGACTTGTAACTTTCTTCTTTCTTCTTGAAAAGCTCCTCCTCTGGGACCACGAATGTAGCTCAGCAGCACAGCATCTGCCTGGCAAGCTCGAGTCCCTGAGTTTGATTCCCAACCCCTCCAAAAAAGTTCTTCCTCTGCACTCCTCATCTAAGTATGCATACTATCTCTAGCCCCTTCAAGATGTTTTTATTGCTTCATCTCTGTTCCCCCTCCTCACCCCATATTTTCTGCTTTCTGACTCTGACCCTCTCCTTGGTTCTGGATACTTTGGTATTTTGGCTTCTATCTTGTTTCCTGTGTTTCTTACATCTAAGTAGTTTTCAATATGGACTCTTTTCTCGTTGCCTGTGCTGATACTTGATGTCTGTGAATTCAAATCTCTGTGATCTTATGCAGTGTGCTACTTTAGGAGATCTGTATTTCAGAACAAACTGCTTGGAGAGCTGTTAACTTGTTCCTGGTCTAGTCTTCCAGTCATGAAGGACAAAGTCTGGGTTAAAACTCAGTGTTGCTGACTTGGACCACATGGTTTCCTGCCCTCGGGTGCCTTTCACAGTTTCCAGACCAGCTGCAGAATTCAGATGTCTAGCCCTGGCCCAGCCATATTTCCCCACACCCCGCTCCTGCATCCTCATTCTTACAACATAATCCCTGTTGGCCTCACCATAGAATCCTTCCTCATCCAGTCAGACTCAAGCCTCCATTATCTTCCCATCATCTTTCTGAAATCTGTCCCATCATAATAATAGCAGTGATGAGGATAATAGCGGCTCTTGCTAATTAAGCACTTGTTATGAGACAGGCCTGTATTCATCCTCTCATGTAAACAGCAGCCCTGCTGGGAGGTACTGTTTTGTACAAAAGAAGAAACTGAGGCTCACGGAGGTCAGCCTCATTGACAAATCCAATGTCACAAAGAAAGTGGCTGAGCCAGGGCTTCACCCAGGATGGCCTGACTAAACCTATGTGCTTCCCTGCCATACTCCCTGGCTTAGTACACATCTCCTGTCTGGATTATTTCCACCACCTCCCTGTTTGTCTCCTTTTCTTGCTGGTCTTTTCTGGCTTCCACACTCCTGTGTGGACCATCTGTCAAGAGCTCAGATGTGATCTCACTGCCCATTGTCTGAGAAGACACCCCTCCCCTAGTCTCCACTTATCTCAGATGCAGCTGAGTGAAAGTGCTGCACTCTGACCTGTCTGCCCCTCTCTTCCCTGCCTCCAGCCCTGTATTTCAGCAACATGCTTCTTTTCCCTCAGAGACATAGTGCCCTCACACTCTGTGACCTGGCACAGGCTCTTTGCTCATTAGCTACCTCTCCTGCACAGGTCATGCCTGCAAGCTCAGGTCAGCTGTACCTTTCTAAGCAGAGATATTCCTGGAGCTTGCTAGCTCCTGTCCTCTGTTGCATATTATTACCATTGTACATATACTGGTCTCTAAATGCCTTAAGCTAAGCCCTGATAAAAGTTCCCTCTCTGTACTCACCATAAGGGCCACTTAGGACTTGGCAGGTCACTAGGCCTCTGCCCCCTAAGAAAAAAAAGCATTTCTAGCTTGAGCACTTTCCTAGAAATTCTGTCCTTTGTCTGTGGTGGAGGCAGGTGTCAGGCTGCTGGGAGTGTCTGAGGCCCAGTGAAGCAGTGTTGGCATCAGAATTAGAACAGGACACCCACCTGCCTCATAGCCAGGACCCCTCCCACAAGGACCTTACATCTGTCACCTTGCACAAAGGCTTCAAACCTTAGAGATTTTCAGGTCAGTACGGCAACTTGATTCTCATCAGCCTATTCCTCTCTGTCCCTTTCTTCTTCTGGCCACTCTCTTCTGCTGTCATTGGCTCCCACATGTGGTAAGGCCTGAGAGTGCCTTGGAAGACAGAAGCTGTGGCAGTCAGACCAGGCTGACCCAAGTACCAGGAGTGCTTGTGGGCTGTTGTGTTGTACTGGAGAGGAAGGGGAAACTAAACCTGAAGGAGACAGCTTCCCTAGCCCAGGGCACCTGCCTCTCTCTCAGGGGAGCCTGTCTAGGCCTGGATAGAGGCTGGTGTTGGGAGCTCAATAACTTTGGACCCTGGATCCTCTAGGAATCCTATGCCAACGTGAAGCAGTGGCTACAGGAGATTGACCGCTATGCCAGCGAGAATGTCAATAAACTCCTGGTGGGCAACAAGAGCGACCTCACCACCAAGAAGGTGGTGGACAACACCACAGCCAAGGTGAGCAGGGCTGAGCCAGGCTACACTGGGGGCTGGGACCCATTGCCCCTCACTCCTGTCTCCTCTCTTCTCCTCTTCTCTCCCCTTGGCAGGAGTTTGCAGATTCTCTGGGCATCCCCTTCCTGGAGACAAGTGCCAAAAATGCCACCAATGTCGAGCAGGCTTTCATGACTATGGCTGCTGAGATCAAAAAGCGGATGGGGCCTGGGGCAGCCTCAGGAGGAGAACGACCCAACCTCAAGATCGACAGCACCCCTGTGAAGCCAGCTGGTGGCGGCTGTTGCTAGGAGGGGCACTTGGGATGGGACAGGAGGGGACACCTCCAGATGATGCCTCTGGAGGGGCAGGAGGTGCCTCCTCCCTCTCCTGGGCATTTGAGTCTGTGGCTTTGAGGTGTCCTGAGCTCCCCATCTCCCTCTGGCCCATCTGCCTGCTGTCCTGAGCCCTGGTTCTGTCAGGGTCCCCAACGGAGGACACACAGGACCTGTGGCAAGGGCAAGGACGGGAGCTGCTCTGCTGCTGCCTCTAGGTACCTTGGAAAGATGCCCCACCATGCGCCTGCCTTTGGAACGAGGGCTCCTTTGTCTGTCTCCCTCCCCCACGTATGCTGCACTGGGTTTCTTGTCTCCCTCTTCCCCTTCCCAAGAGCTGAGGACTCCCTGGCCTCTGCTGCCTCTGGCTGCAGTCAGTGAGTGCCTGGGGTCAGAACTAGCCAGGGGACCCAAGGCCTGGGATCTAGGGCCCTGGGCTGGCCCTCAGGACGGGTGTGGGTCTGCGGGAGCCCAGCAGCCCACCGTTTCCTTTCCTCTGTCTCCCGCCACCCTCCTACACTCCCAGTTCAAGCCGTCCAGCTGCAGTGGGGTCTGAGCACAGCTAGGGCAAGTGGGTGGGAGGCTGTGCTGGGCCTGTGTCTTGAGCCCAGAGGGAGCCTGCTCCTGCCGCCCTCTGCCCTGCTAGAGCCAGGCCCATGTGAGCCTGCCCACCGCGCCCCTTTGTGCCCAAGGCAGGCAGAGGCGGAAGGCCCACCGTGCCAGAGGCCAGGCACCAGCCTTAACCCTTACTCTGCCAGCTTGCCCTCTTTCCCTGAGGCAGCACATCTGTTCATTCTTCCTCCCACTGCTCAGAGCCTCATCCCTGCCACTCCTTCTGTGGGGAATGTGGGTGCAGCCCAGGGTTGAGGGCCCTCAGCTCACACCTCGACCCCAGGGTCCAGGCCCTCTGCCGTCTGGCACAGCTTCTTCCTGCAGAAAACAAACCTTGTTCTCTACCTAAGAAGCCATGTTCCTTGTGCTGTCTCTTGCCTGTCCCATCTATGCCCTGCCCTCCCCTCCAGCTTGTATTTAAATCCCTGGATCAGCCCCTGGGGGGGCCCTCACTCCCAGGTTCCCCCCAGTCCTGTCAGGCATTTTGCAAGGAAAAGCCACTTGGGGAAAGACGGAAAGGACAAAAAAAAAAAACCAATAAATTTCCATTGGCCCTTGGATGAGCCAAGGGTTTTTGCAAGGAAGTTGTGGTGACAGTGTGGTCTGTGGTCTTGTCATAGCTGGTGGTGTGGGTGCAACTGGAGTCTTGGGCTTGGTGGGTTGCACCAGGGTCTTAACTTTGACACACTGTCTTAGGGTTGCTGGCAAAAGCCCTTGACCCACATACTGGGGCCAGGACAGTTGCGTGTGTTCCTGTGGACTGTCCCCAAGGGCCCAGCACGGATCTGTCAGAGGGAGATAGGCAGGCAGCTGTCCGCGAATACTCGGTGAGCCACCGCCATCACCCGGAGGGTACATGCCCGAGACTCAGGGCACGCAGTGGGCCCTACAAATGTGCCCCAATGTGCCCGTACTGTACTCCTTCTGGCCCCAGGGTTCGGCCCCCCTCCCCCGACTTCTGTCTTCTGCCCAGGTGCCCATGCCCCTAGGAAGGTGGCAAGTACTTCCCACTTACAGGACTGCTCCCACAAGTGATCACAGGGTGGAGGGCAGGGAATGTGCTGGTCAGAGTGGCTCTGGTGGGCTAGTTGTGTGACGGGCCGGCAGGCTTGTGCGTCCGGGTCTGCTTGCTGAGGGTGCACGACAGTGGGCTGGTCCGGCCGGTAGCGTGGGGCAGGCGGAGGGGCTAGCGAAACCCAGCCCCGCCCGAGGCCGCCGCACCGTGGCCCCGCCCCCGGCTCCGCCCCGCCGGCTTCGCGGGCTGGAGAGCGAGGGAGCCTCGGGCGAGGGATCGCAGGATGAGCGATTGGGGCCCGGGCAGCCGGCGGACGCACCCCTCGAGCCCACCGGCCCGCGCCTCGCGCCCCCCACGACCCCGCGGCCCAGGTCCCGGCCGCGCCGCCCGCATCCCCAGATCCCCGTGGGCCATGCCCGGCCGGCCCTAAGCACGGGCCGGGTGGGGGGGGCGTCCCCTTGCGCCCGGACTCCGCGCTGGCGCCCCCCGGGCCGCCGCCC
>PVIC010022612.1:0-27537 GCA_004025085.1 Thryonomys swinderianus
AAAAAAAAAAAAAAAAAAAAAAAAAAAAAAAAAAAAAAAAGATAATCCATGAGGTCATCTAAGTTTGGGCTTCATACTTGATAACTTGTATATTTCTATTTAAGTGTCTTTTCTGGATTATGCAATTTGTCACTATAATTCACAATAGGTTCATGAACTTTTACTTCTGTGACATCAGGTTTAACTTTCATTTATATCTAATATTTTACACTTTTTTGTTTTTAGATTAAAAATTTGTCAGTTGTATGTCTTCAGTTTCACTGACAGTTTCTGTTTTTCTATTCTGTCTTTTTATATCTTTTGTTTCACTTTTATAATACTCTTGATTACAATAAATTTAAGCTTATATTTTTTCTTTTTCTACTCAAGTGTGTTATTTTTTTTCAGTTCTTTTGATTTTTTTGATTGTGTCTATTGGGGCTTTTTTTGGGAATATATTTTATAATGTAAGTATTTTTAAACTTGTTGAGACTTGTTTTGTGACCTAACCAGTATGTTAGCCCAGTGAATCTTTCTATATACTTGAGAAGAATGTATAAATCTTCTGTATTTGATAGAATATATATGCTCACTGATTTTGTTTTTCTTATAACATTTTTAGGCATATTTGTTTTCTTTGACAAAAAGTAGATACCCTTGCTCTGATCTGATTTCCACTATCATGGAATATGTTTTATAATCTCATTATTTCAGTCTCTGAGTGTACTTAAATCAAAACTGAGTCTTACAGGAACAATACAGGCAGATTTTGCTTGTCTCTGTACTCAATCATGGTGTTCCTTTGAATTGCAACACTTAATCCATTTATAGTCCATAAAATTATGAATAAGAAAGGACTTACAGTTATTTTATTCCTTCTCCATATATCTGCTTTTATTGTTCCTCTGTTCTTCCCTTGCAATATGGGTTTGTGATTCATTCTTTGATAGTGATATACTTTCTGTTCTTTTTCTTTTATTTAATCTATTTTAGGCATTTTCTTCATGGTTACTACAAAGGATACATAAAACACCTTATCCTTGTAAGATTTGTTTTCAACTGATAACAGAATTACATAGAGTAATTCTATATTGAATCTTCCACTCATTTTATCTTTTGATATCATATTTGCCTGTTCTTATTTTATATGTAATTAACTTTTCATAGTTATAGTTACCTCCATAATCTTCTCTTTTTTTTCTAGATTTAAAAGTGACTTGCATATCACCATTAGTGTAATAATATTCTGTTTTGCTGTTTCTGTTTCTTAATAAGTTTTATACTTTCATAAGTTCTCATGTTGCTGTTTATGATCATTTCTCAACTTGGAGAACTCCATGTCTAGGGCTTCTTTTTTGAAAAAGGTCAATGTGACATGGTACAGACTAAGTAGTATGTCCTGGAGTCCACATATCCCAAGTAACTTTACATCAGTATTTATGCATTTAATTAAACGCCTTCCTCACACAGTACTTAAGGACTTGTTTCCAAGGGGAAGATCTTCACCAATCACTATGGCTGGAGATTTGGGGAGCTTCAATTCATTTTCATGATTGTGTATACTCACGGCACAGTTAGATTTATGGATTTCTCTTCTGTCTTTTCTTGGAGGCCCTAACCTCTCCGTCCCTCTGCTGCTGTATCACCACTCTTCTATGGGTTTGCAAATAGGATACAATCTGTATTTCTTTGCTCCGTCCTGGGGAAAAAGACCCAAAACTTCGTCTGCAGTGTGGTTTGACTGTTCCTTCTTGCTTGGTGCGTCTGGTTGAAAACTCTGTTGGTTCCATCCTGGTCTGAACAAGGTGAGAGAGAAATTGGTCTGTCCAGCAGCGCAGGAAGAAGGTGGTGAAAATGAACACATGCTCCCTTCTCCTCCCTGTCCCTGGAATAAATGGGCTCGGGGAAGGAACATGAGTCAAGGAATTATGCTTTTTACTTTAACTAGCACGGTTGTTAATCATTTAGTTCTTACCTTTAGATTATATGTCTTCTCAAAGGGATTGAAGATTTCTCATAAAGGCATGTTGGTCCATACGTCACTGTAACATGGTGTTGCTGTGGATGGACAGGTCTGGGCTTTCCTTATGGCCTCTTTCCTCTAACTTTAGGTTGTCAGCTTTAAAATATCACTGCAATAGTATTAATTTTTATTGCTGCTGTAACAAATTGTCTTAAAGTACTATTGGTCAAAAGTCTGACATGTGAATCTGATTTAAAAGTAAGTTATCACCAGAGCTCACTGTCCCATCTTTAGAAATCTCTATTCGCGCACTATTTTTTTTTTTTTTTTTGAGACAGGGTCTCACTTTGTAGTTCAGGCTGATCCTGAGCTAACTGTGTAGCCCAGGCAAGCCTCAAATTCAGCATCCCTCTTGCCTCTGCTCCCAAGTGGTGGAATTACAGGTGTGAGGCACCAAACCTGGTGTTGTATGTAGTTACCAGGTATAAAACTCAGGACTCTGCACTTGCTAGGCAGGCTCCGGAACCACTGAGCTAAATCCCTGGTCCTCTCTTATCTTTTTAAGAAGGCTACCTAAATTTCTGCATTTTTGCCACTTCCTCCTTTGTTCAGTATTCATATTTCTTTCGACCTTACCTTTCACCTCAGATAATGTTTCTCTACAGAAAAAATTCATATAATAAGGTTGAGCTCACTCTAATAATACTATCTCATATTCTTTCTATTTTTTTTTTGTTTTTTTTGAGACAAGGTCTCACTTTGTAGTTCAGGCTGGCCCTGAGCTCACTTTGTAGCCCAGGCAAGCCTTGAACTCAGCAATCCGCCTGTCTCTGCCTCCCGAGTGCTGGGATTACAGGCGTGAGCCACCATGCCCGGCAACTATTTCATATTCTTAACCATAATCATGCCTTCAGTTCCCTTTATCAAGTAAGGTAGCATATTCAGTTTTTATGGATTAAGATATAGACTCGTGGGCTGGAGATTTAGTTGAGTGGTTCCAGCGCCCACCTAACAAGCACAAGGTCCGTGGTTTGATCCCTGGTAACCACATACAACAAGGGCATAGTGACTCAAGCCTGTAATCCCAGCACTCTGGAGGCAGAAGCAGGAGGATTGTTGAGTTTGAGGCTTGCCTGGGCTATATAGTGAGCTCAGGGCCAGCCTGAACTACAAAGCAAGACCCTGTCTCAAGGAAAAAAAAAAAAAGATGTAGACTCGTGTCTGTGGGTGTGAGCATGTGTATTTGTGCCCACAGTATAAGAGTGGGGGAAGAGGCATTTTTCTCTCTGCCCATTGTACTCTGATTTTCATCAACACCAGACGCTTGGAATAGCTGATATACTGACATGAATATCTGAATAGCTAAAATGGAAGAGATGACATATTATGTGTGGGTTAATTACCTATATTGAATTACTTTTCTAACAAACCTAAATTTTATCATCAAACTTTATGTATGGACATAATTTCCATATCCTAGAATATAATTGTTGTAACTAGTTGTCCTGTTCCTGAAAGGTATAAGTTCTCACAGTGTTCTTTCTGAACAGTGCAGAGCAATACAATAGAGATTTTAAATTTGCTTCTGTTAATTCTAAGACAAGTAGATTATATGAAATTAATTTATTATTAATATGAACTTTATGTGGTACCAGGGATTGAATAAATGACTTTTCACCTGCAAGGCAGGCATAGTGCCACTGAGCTCAGTGCCCAACCCACAGTATTTTAAACCCTCCTATTCTACACATTTTAACACCACAGCCTTTCAGTTTGTCTGCTTAATAAATTTTAGGCTGACAAGTAAAAATGTAAATAACAGGAATATTTTATGTGTTGACATAAAAGACCCAGAGATGGTCAAAGCTTTCTGAGCATTAAGTGCAAAATATTAAGAGATCTGAAGAAAGAGGGATGTATAAGAAAAAAACATATTAACAGACTAAACTCTAGAAATCAAAGAGCAAGTTCAAGGAAGGATATTATGAGATATTGCCCTTTCTGATCTGAAGTATTAAGAGTTTATGTAATTTTATCTTGGGAATGGAGCATGAGAAGAAATTGTAAAGAAAAAGGCTAAAAGAATGGGAATATCAGACAAACCAACATGACAATTGTAAAAATGAACTTAAAAATATAAAGATAATATGGCTTATGCTCAGAAATATTAAGAAGGGCATAAGAAGGGGTACCAATTTCTTTAAAAAGTACAAGGAGTTTGCTTGTCTCTGAGTGTATGCAGGATGATTATGGGTCTTGGAAAGAAGATTGGACTGGAAGAAAACCTGCTTTTTAGTTTGAACAGTTTGTTATTTTGTGAATATATCATTTAATTCATGTGTTTTATTCTCAACAATAATATCTAAATTCTTGTGAACTATAAATTTACTGTATACTTAAAATTGTATGTCAATCACTGAAGAAGTGTTATCTGTTTTCCTCTTTGATTCTCATGTGACTCCTGAGTGGTTGATGTTGCCAGATAAGTGATCTGAAGATGAATGACATATTAAGGTTTGTGTCTGCCTTTAATACTGTGCAGAACTCATTTGAAAATTTTATCAGAGCTCTAAAAATTGATTGATTGATTTTTATGCTCCAATATGCATTTCACAGGCTAAAAACCTTACTAGTCTACTGTGGAAAAGCAGTAAAAGCTTTGCATTTTTCTTTTTGAAGATACATCACTACTTTTTATGTGCTCTGTGTCAAATGTGCAGTTAGAACAGCATTTATGTTATATGTTAGTCCTCAACTTATATCAGCAAGATCTCTTTTGATGTCAGGAAAATGAATAAAAGGCTGAGCAAGTTCTAGGATTCAGAATTTGTGCATACACCTATGTCAATTACATT
Organism: Thryonomys swinderianus; assembly: GCA_004025085.1. Taxonomy (NCBI): domain Eukaryota; kingdom Metazoa; phylum Chordata; class Mammalia; order Rodentia; family Thryonomyidae; genus Thryonomys; species Thryonomys swinderianus. Next base: position 4,798 of record PVIC010022612.1, read on the forward strand.
TTGTTCTTGAATATGCAAGAATGTCATGAGGTTGACTTTGTATAGATTGCTCATGAAATGTATAAGTATACTCGCTTATATTAGAAGTAATCTTTTTATAGTGAAGGTAGAGGAGGAATGAGTTCTATAGAATCATGGCTCTGAAATCTTCTTGTGAGAGTTGACAGTTCAAAAAGAACTGTGCTATTAATAGGACATCTATGAATTTCCTAACTAGCAAAATACCAATCTCCTTTTCCACATTATATTTTAGGACTGAACCATAAAGTGGGAGAAATGAGGGTGTTCCATACCTCATTACACAGACCTAAGCTGTGGTGAGGCAGCAGAGGCTACAAAGGACTGTGAATCATTAGAGCCAAACAGAAGAAGATGAACTAGGATAGTTTATAAGAGTCAGTCAATCCAAGAAAGCGAAGGATTTAAATCAAAATAATAATAGGCAAAATGAAAATGTATTCTGTATGAAAAATGCAAGAAAAATACTGCTATAAAATGGAAGCAAGACATTATCAACTTCATATGTCAGTGATTTTAGGAGATTAAAAAAAGCAGTCCCAAGAATGTAAATTTGAATTTCTGCACATTTAAATGCATCTTTTAAAATGACTAAAAGTGTACTTTTGAAAGTCTTAGCATATATTCCTAACAGAAGGAATATTATTTTTTTTCATTATGTTTGTTGTTTGTTGGGGTAAACTAAAAGATCATTTTTATTTTATATTGAGAAAGTAAGTCACAGTCTTTCTGATATGCAATTTTTTCCTATATACAATGCCAGCCTGGGTATAAAATGCTTTTCATGTTTACTTTCAGTTTCAAATTGTTATCATTCCATGAAAAATTATTTTTCCCTGGATTGAAACCTCTTTAAACTATGAGATAAATAAACCTTTCCATCTAAAAAATAAAAAGAAAAAAGAAACACTTTCCGTGCCTATTATCCAGCTATGAAAGCATTTTATTTTTAATATTTTAGTAATATTTTTATTGGGTGTACTTTATATCTCAATCTTGTCCATTAATAACTAATATGTGATTTTCCATAATCTTAAATAATATCCATACACTCAGTTAAATTTTAATAAAGCCTTGACCTAATACTCTTATGCTTTGAAAATATTATATGCATCTACTTATCACTTATGTGTGAATCTGTCTCTGTACTTAATGACAGCTATAGAAATAAAATTCAAATGCTATCTTGTGTGTAACATAATATATTTAAGCCCACAATCTGATAACTACTATGCTCAACAGAGAATTTTTTACGTTCTTTACAAACAAAGACAGGCACTGCTAATATCAATTCCTTGGAATTTTAGGGACATACACACCCTCCCCAGGTACAGTATGCAAACTGAAATTAATATATTGATATAGCTATCAGCTGCTGCTTTTCATAATACTGTATAGATGAATAGGAATACAAGATTCATTTCATTTATGTCAACATTAGCAAAAAATAGTATGACAGAGAGCAGGACTCATGGGATTCATCTGACATTTTTGAACAGCCTCTGGCCCTAGAAGATGCCTTTTATTGGGTCTGCTACAGACATAATACACAAAAGAAGATCTACTCACAGCCTTTGCGCAATCTAAGACCGTGATCTATTCATTTGAGAAAAGATGTCCTAATGGGAATGCAAATAATTTCATATTAAAATCTTAGTAAAAAGTTGAAAAATTTTCTTTTATATGGCTTTATAAAGGTTCCTTTACAATGGCTATTTATATCAATGCCAAATCCCTTGTGGGGAAAAACAATCTTTTCCTATAAAACACAAATTAACATTTTATTATTCAATTTAAAGACAGTGACACATGAGAGAACACTTAGATTCCTGGGACAGGAAGTTGAATAAAGGTGGCAAAATATGTTCAGCAAACAAATGTGACTTGAACTTTAAAAAGGATATGTTCTTCATTGGGAAGTGTTTATACAACAGGACATTTTCTTCATTACAATTATTCTTCATTACTACATTAATTTATTTCTCATTTTATTTATAATAAAAATGATTACGAATACAGATGCATGAAAATGATATATTATTTTATAGCTTTCATGATACCCCTCCAGTAAATTATTGTATACTAACTAATTTATTTTCTACTAAAATTTAACAGTAAGTTTCAAATTACCCAGGAACATTTTTAGTGTTTTCCATGATCAGTTAATGGACAAATATATTTAGTTTTTTTCATGATGATATAAAATTTGACTTTAAAATCAGTACAGCATGCTACAGTCATAGAGCTAAATTTTAATCTTTTTATATGAGGATTATTTGCTTTTTTTTTTTTTTTGAGACAGGGTCTTGTTTTGTAGTCCAGGCTGGCCCTGAGCTCACTATGTAGCCCAGGCAAGCCTCGAACTCAGCAATTCATCCTGCCTCTGCCTCCCAAGTGCTGGGATTACAGGCGTGAGCCACCATGCCCAGCACTGTGGTATGTGGCATTGATTGCTGGTGGGTGTGTCTCCACGCCCAGCATTGTATGTGGTTACCGGGGATCGAACTCAGGACCTTGCACTTGAGAGGCAGGCGCTGGAACCACTGAGCTAACCCTCCAGCCCTATTTGCTTTTTTATACATGACCATAAATATATTATTTGTAATGGAATACTTGAAAGAAACCCAGAATAATTTAAAGTACAAAGACTAGAGCAACAACAACAACAAAAAACACTGATTCCTATGGGGCGAATTATATCACAATATTTCAATTATTATTATTATTTTGAAAATAGTAGCTAGTACTCATCCCAGTAGCACAGTACTATACCACCACTCAATGCTCCTGTGACAGATATGACAAACATCACCATGAGACCCACCACTATGACCTCTAAACTCACACTATGCAAAGCATATGTGCCAAATCCTAAACTAAGTGAAATGCCTGGAATGTTTTGAGGCTTTACAAAAATCCACTCTACCACTACTTTTAATCTGTAAATCCCTGTGATTAGACAAAATCAAAATAAAGACAACACAAAGTCCCCAAATCTCAAGGTTGTGCTTTAGGACCCATGGCACTCTATTTGTCCCCTGTGGTTCATTTAGTCAAGATCACCCTGGTAGCAACTTTCTCTAGAACATAGCAGAATAGTCACACATTTCATTTTTAGAATGAAAGTTTTGCAGAAAAGTCAGAGGGGGCAGAATGGAAAATCCCCAGGCTTTCAGCAAGCCTTATGATCTCAGATTTCCCCAAAGAGGGTTTAAACGATAGTGCTTTGAAATCACTGCTATAACTTGGTCAATAAGGATAACCAGGCCATTGATGCAAAGGAATGGTATGGAACATTAAAACCCACAAGAAAAAAATTATGGTTATAAAATAATACAGTACAAAAAAATCTTAATGTAATGACTGATAAATTTCAGGGCTTCTGTTCCATTGACATGAATAACTTTACATGTGAAATTAATTCATGGAGAGAACGTGGAACAGTTCCTATCTATAAAATTTGGCATTGCAGAGGATGATTTGCACTGTACTCTGACCCAGATTTCATTCAAGATGCAGTAGAGGCAAAACTATCGGTGAATTATCATAAAATAAGTTTTATTTTGAGTAATATTAGTTTCTTTTCAGTGATCTTCTTTGACATTTAATAGATTTTTCTGTCATGCACAAATAGAGGGATGCAAGTGGAATGAAAGAATAATACTTTTTGGCACTGAATGAAACATTAAACTATGCCAAGGAAACCCTCTGTGCGTGTCCATTTCACCCATGAACGCTTCCGGCTGTTCAGACCTGATGGGGAGGAAATCAGTGCACTGGTTCATCTCCTATGGTGCTCACGCTGGAGACCAGGGCTAAAGGTTTTCTGCCTGCATGATGCACCGCTGAGTTCTGCAAATAAATCAGTTGACTTCAGTGTGAGGGAGAGGATTACAACTTGCATGATCTCATAAAGCAAATACAGAGATGCTTTAGTCCAAAATTAACTCATCATAATTCTAGTTATAGGTGTTTTTTTTAAATAGCTATATTCTTTACTTGTACTATTTGAAAGTAACTTAAGCAAATAAAAATCTTAAGAATCATAAGCATGCATAGCTCTGTTGTAATTTAATATGTGGGCATAATTCTATCAATATTTCCATTTTTGTAATTGCTAGGAATATAGCTGAAGCCTCTCTGAGTTTCCTTCTTTCTACTGGCCTTTGAGAGAAAAATGACCATCCCAAATTTAGATGTGATGTGCCACATTGTATTGTATTATTTATATAATTAATAATTTATACAGAAAATGTGTACCTATCTGGCTTTGCATCTTATTAAATATTTTATGAACTGTGTCATGCTATATATACTCTTCTCAGACTTGGCTACAGGTTAGAATCATCTACAGAGATCTAAGCAATACTTCAGAATAGTCATACACAAAGAGAGACTTGCAAATCTGATAGTGTGGCTGGACATTGAGATTTAGAAAGCTCAAATATCTAATTGGTGAATAGCGTTAGTAAGCATGTGAGCAATATTCCTTTGACTAAGGAATATTTTTCAAATTGTGTTTGGGAAAAGCTTTAGGGACCCAGGACATTCAGTGCCAGGGTGGCTCTCTCTATGTCTGTCTCTGTCTCTCTGTCTCTGTCTCTCCCTCCCTCCCTCCCTCCCTCCCTCCCTCCCTCCCTCCCTCCCTCCCTCCCTCCCTCCTCCCCTTCCTCCAATCCTCCTCCTTTACTCCCACTCTTTCTCCTCTTTTAGAAATGGGTAATGGACGTAGGACAATTTTGTTTTTACATAAGCAGGATCTCCCTAAACTCTCTCAATAACTAAGCTGTTGCGCTGGGCAAGAGCTTTTCATCCTTTTGCTTCAGCTTTGGAGACCCGGGATCCCAGCCACCATACCTACCAGATGGTTACTTTCTTACTAATGATAGCACGTGTTACCATTGTGCGCTTTTTTGACATGGATGTGAGTAAAATTTGTGATTTGGAGACTGTTGTGTTGGAGTGGTTTGGCTTCTAAATCTCCAGGTTCTCCTCACAGATTTTATAAACTTCAGTTTTCTCCCATTTCAGTACCAGTACTAGTGATATATACTTATTATTTTTCTCCAGATTTATATTCTATTTAAAACTAAGCATTTATTTACTTTACCTAAACTGAAATAAATTACCTATTTACTCTTTGAATATAACTCAATCCATTTTTGACCTAGTTATAATTTTATTAATGTCTTATTAATGTCCTAGTCTCTAATATTATTAATACTAATATTAATTATTAATACTAATATTAATATTATTAATACTAATATTATTAATGTCCTAGTCTCTAATATCTCTACATACCTTAACAAAAAACTATATATAGTAACATTTCATTATCTGAAATGTTTGTGCTTTGGAGCCTTTTTAATTTTACTGTTTTTTTATGTATGCGAAGTACTGAAAATATTGCCTGCAGTGCTACTTACACTTACCTTTACTTGACTTCCAACTATTTTTACAACACTGGAGTCAAATATGAGGCTGAAGATTAACCAGGATCTAATAAGAAAATAGACCTGAAAGGCAGATATGGGTAAAAGTGGGTCTTGGCCACCAATTTCCAGGGTTCACTCCCAGATACATACACTTACTTCTGCTTTAGTTGGAGGCTTTTCTCTAGTTCACCATTTCACTGCACATTAGTCCTGAAAAGTTCTTGACTCTGTAAGATAAGGTAGCTCAGTTCCAATCCAGTCTGTCATGGTCTCATGGATCTCTCCTATCTTCTTCTGGGAATTTACACCACATGGTGTGTTAGTCAGTCTTCCCTTACTGTAATGGAATACCTGAGATAATTGATTTACACAGAGAAAGTGTTCAGTTTTCCTCACAATTTTGAAGAGTTCACCCTATAATCAAGTGATTGTAAGCTGTGGTTCTCTGATGAGGCAGCACATCATGGGAGGATGTACCCACCTCAACAGCAAGGAAATAGAGAGGAGGAGAATCTCCCTAAAGGGCACACCCTTGATGACCTAGGCCATGTGCATGCAAACTTTTAGCTTGTCTGGGCTGCACTAAGTAAAGAGAAATTACTATGGGCCACATATAAAATATATAGAATAGTGTATTTTTATATTAGTAACAAAACTTTCTTTTTTATGTTTTTGTTATGACAGTAAAGAAAGAGTTATCACGAGCACAAAATAAATAGCATACTTGATCTTGTGTGTGTGAAACTAGCACATAATTATGTGCTTCCACGGAAGTGCTTGCAGTTCTTAATGAGTTCTCAAGGTGCTTGTCAGAAATTTTCTACCTCACTTTTCCCTTTGTGTGTTTCATCCTTGAAAACAGTTGTTCGCAAATCTAAATACTGCCAAAAAGTAATGACATGAATAATGTGTAACTATGAAGCAGGGGCACATTTTCTCAAGGAAAATGGGTGTTGTATAAGTCTAGTAAAAAGACATGATCATTTTTTCCTTGAACAGAATATCTTATCATTACTCTATACATTACAAATATTAATAAACAAGCATTTATTTTCCTTTTATAGCAATGTCTTATGCATAACTAACAATATCATGAGCAAAGATTATTGGATAATCTTTGTAATTCTATTCGACAGCTGCTGAAATACTACCTTTACTAATTTTTTGGCAAAATTATATAAATCCAAATTTAATAAGAAATCTTACAGGTCTATTTGATAAAAATAAATGTGTGTCTTCACAGGTGCATTAGTGCAAGTAAGATGAAATATTATTGTTCCCTTTAACTGGTAAGCCCCACAGTGTATGCACCTTCCAATGCCTGTAGGTTTTGGATCAGCTGTGTGCGGTAGGCACAGGGGCAGAGTTACCTAGACAGTAGGCACTTGAGCTCTGTACCGTTGAGTTATGAACATTATTGCTAAAACCACATCATAGAATTCCAAGTGCACAGTTTGGTACTTCTACATCACTGGCTATCAGGTGACCTGCAGCCCACAGGCCGTCCGTTGAGTATATTTGATCTAAGGACTTCACACAAGTCTCCACCGTCTGAAGGTCCTCTGTGAAGCTAATTTGGAAACGAAGTCTTTAACACATGGACTTACAGAGAAAAGTTAACCTATGTGAAGGATTTCTCCATGTCAGTGCTGGCAGCAAATTGTGTCTTGTGCATTGCAATGATCTCACCTGCACTTATGTGAATAGTATGTAATAGAAAAAATATTATACCAAAAGATTTCCTCAGATATTATAGTTTTTCATATTGCTAGAACTAGAGATCTAAATTATTGTTAAAGACTAAATTGATTTAACTAGAAGCTAAACATTGAGCATGGAACAGTTGATTTCTGACATAATGTTGACCAAGCATAAATAGATTAAATACCTACTTACATTTATTTTGAGTCTAGCTAATGACACTGGCATGATGGGGCACAATTCCAGAATCAGAAAACAGCTTTCAAATGTTAACTCTGCATCCAAATAGCTCTACGATTACAGTCTAAAAGATACCTTGAATCTTGTACTTTTTATTCATTATTACATATTTCTTATTTATCACTTACCATATTATTTTTCAAATGCAAGTATAAAAGGTCAACATCTAGATATCATAATTTACCTGTTTATAAATACATATATACCTGTTTATGGGATCTACAGAATGCCTATTGGTTGTATTAGAGGTTTATCCTCTCTAATTGATTATCATACTATATTATGAGTTCTTATTATGATATTTTCATTAGTTTACTATATATTAATTTTTGTTTAAACATAGTATATCTATTTCAGACTCTTTAAAATTATGAAAGATACTATTGAAATAAAATTAAACTTTGACATGTAATAAATCCTTCATATTTGAGCCAGATATTTTGAAAATTTAAACAGGCAAAGATTGGTAGGGAATGTAGATCGAATGTGGTTTAATGACAATTGTACCATTAATGTTTTATCTTAAAACATAAATATAGTTTAATGAGAAAAGTTGTGGAACAAAAGTCATTGTGAGAAACAGAAAACAAGAGAATATCTAATCAAATGCCTTCCTTCATTACAGTAGAAACTTTGAAGAACTTGTTTCTAGTAGACTCACAATTGGTCTCTAAAGGTTTTTGAAACACATGGTAACCTGTTAACATCCGAGGGTTTTTGTTGTTGTTGTTGTTGTTTTGTTTTGTTTTTTGAGACAAGGTCTCGCTTTGTAGTTCAGGCTGGTCCTGAGCTCACTATGTAGCCCAGGTAAGCCTCGAACTCAGCAATCCTCCTGCCTCTGCGTCCCAAATGCTGGGATTACAGGCATGAGCCACCACGCCTGGCTAACATCCAAGTTTTAAACATTTTTATATTTTATTGGTACATGTTTGCAGCATGCAATGATCACATTCTTTAGGGGGAGTTGGTACATGTCCATGACATATCTTAATTGTTTTTACATGCCCTCCCATTCTCTCTTCCCCTGCCATCTTTTAATGTCCTTATCTTGTACAAAAGACCTATCTCTCTATTCTCTACTATTTTTTATTTTTCCTCATTTAAATTTTATTTTATTCATACAAGCAAAATCCTGTGTTATTTGAGAGTGTATGTCTGATTTGTTTCACCTAATATTATTATACTTATGCATATACTTAACTAGTAAAATAAATATATTTCTCTGGTATTTCATTTTAGTAGTAAGTTCTTAATATTCATTTATAATTTTTCCCTAGCCTAATTTTACTAAATATGCAGGGCTACTTCTTGGGCCTTCAGGAAGATATTCTTTCTTGGTACTAGTTTATTTAACTACTTAGCATTTATTTCAAAGCATATATATAGTACGGAACTCTTCTGAAAAACACAATTATTTTTGCCATTTTTAGTAAGTTAGAAATTACATAGGTACCATTAAACAAGCTTGTAATCCCAGCACTCTGGTAGGCTGATGCTCAAGGATTATGAGTTCCACACAGGTAATTTAACAATTTAACCAAAGTCTGTCTCAAATTCAAATAAATGATACTAATAATTTTAAAAGAAGGATTGGGTAGGTGTCTCAGTGTGAAGTTCCTGGGTTCAATCTAAATACCATTAAAATAATTTAAAAATCAAAAATTCATAAAGATAATTTGAATATATGATCTTCATACAGAAATCTAAAGATATCAAATGCATACATTATTTTGATTTTTAAGAATGAGGATTACTTAAGATTCACTCTTTTGATTTAGATACATCATGTCTAAACTGTGACATAAGACACAAACATATTATTTGACTATGCATTCTATGCTATTGAGACCATTCTTAAATGCTTTATATAAAATTATTAGTGGGATATTATCTGAAGCCATCATTACCGATAAAATTAAAGATAGAAGTACTCCTCTACACAGCATTAATTTGAAGCCAGTAAAACTACGTATTTTTAAAAATTCATAGACTGTGCCTTGACTTTACACTATGGCATAATTTAACTTTCAATTAAACAAAGATAAATATTATAATGATAGTTCTTGATACTCTGAAAACACAGATATTTGTCCTTAAAAGTTAGACAGCTAAGGCACATGTTCTTTTTTTTTTTTTTTTTCTTTTTGAGACAGGGTCTCACTTTGTAGTTCAGGCTGGCTCTGAGCTCACTTTGTAGCCTAGGCAAGCCTCAAACTCAGCAATCCTCCTGTCTCTGCCTCCTGAGTGCTGGAATTACAGGCATGAGCCACCATGCCTGGCCACGTGTTCTTTTTATTTATGTTGCCAATCCTCAAAAAGCATCAAGAAAAACACTCTTTAACCCATGCTTAGTGAATGAGTTTTCCATTCTGGGGAGGAAAGCGAGAGAGATTGCACAGCATAAAAGCTATAAAACTGAAAACATTTTTCCTGTTTTTCAGGATTCTTATTTCTGTGTTTCTACTCTTCCTTGGAAAAATAATCAGACATTGTTCTGCCTGCAAAACTAATTCTTCAAAGTCAAACTGATACAAGTAAAAAGATATGTATGCTTATATTTTAAGGAGTTGGAAACTGAGATTCTTGCTAAATAAATTGCAGTTGCTTTTGGGGAAAACAGACTTCTTTTTGCTGTCCTTGTAAATAAAACATGGCAGTGGGGCTGCTTCTGATGTTGGATGTTCTGTAGTACTGAGCTAGGATAGTTTGCGTTTAAACAGAGCTGCCTATTGCAAATCTGACAATTTCAGGGGTTGCTACTCCAAGGTTTCCAGCTGGCTTTAGAAATAGTGTAATCAGAATCTTTCTCAAGTGCTTAGGAGAAAATTAGAAAACAGTTTATCTGTTTGTATATATTCCTTTCCAACTGACAGATAATTCACTTTTTTACATTTTCATCGTCATGATAAAATATATGTACATACATACATGTATATACATATATATATATATGACTTGAATGAGGAAAATCATTTTCTCTGATGTATTTTATCAGAAGTACATATATACATATCAAAAATATAGTCAAGTCAAAATCTTTTTTAAAACATGCTGGAGGATTGCTATTTTACTGGTGGAATAAACATTGTTTGATAGTGCTTTTTATTGCTTATTTAGAATTGCTATTATAACTCAAAGACAGCTGTATCACCTTTGGAAAATAGAGCCTTTCTAAAGTCATGCAATAATAATAAAGAATTGCAATGCATGGTAAACCTTCCACATGATCACAGCCCGGTAACCATTTTATAGATATTATAAAATAAAAGAAACAAGGATAACTAAAGGTATTAGCTGGAAATGAGATTGCACATTAGCACAAAAATTGAAAATGTAAATATGACTAAGTCACAACATAATATTACTTATGCTTTATAAAATGTACTATATTCAATGCACTATGTTGGTCCAAGTGTTTTTTTTTATTATTCTAAATTAAAAGTTGGTAGATTCCTCAGAGATACTTTAAGTGTAAAAAATAAACATAAGCTTCATTCAAAAATACTCAGGATACAGGACTGAAGGAAAATCACATGTGTTAATAAAATAAATGGAAATGCATTTGAGGGTAGTGGGAAACAACATAAAATTTAAAAATATAAATGCTTCAGAATTATATGTATTCTCTCAAGTCTTCTGAATATTTATCATTGTATAGGTATCAGAAAGAACATCCCATCTGCCTAAACACATTGGCACCTATCAGTGACTCATGGTGCCCACAGGACAAACTGTTTATTGGTGGGACTGATGGGTAGATTTTGAAAATCCCCACATTATAATTACTTGTGAAGTATTAAGACTGTCACATAAAATTTCTATAGTGATAGAAATATCCACTGTGATGTCCCAGTTACAGTTGCCTCCAGCAACACGTTGCTATTGATTTCTGGAAATTTGTTGGATTTTTAAACTTTGTTCCTTTTTGTTTTTTTTTACTTCCTTTTTAACTTTGATAGCCATAAATTTATGACTTTTCCTGGTTATATTCCATATGTTATATTCAACAGTGTGGATATTCTTGAAGTGCTCAAAAATTTCTATAAGAAAATGTCTGCTATCTGTACAGAAGCAGTGAGAATAGCTAACATAAAATACCATTGTACTTTGAATTTTTATTATATAGCCAGCACATTTGAGTCATGTCTGCAAATCGTATTTGCACAGAAGTTATTTCTGTAGTCTCCTTGCTGTCACCTCCAATCCTCCTTTGAAGCAGTGATAGTGCCTGCAATGCTCTCGTCAGAAGCAAAGCATTTGTTGTTGTCTGTATTATCCAGTGGGTTTTCAATTCTTCTCCAGATGGGCTTTTATAAGGTAGAGATAAAAAGAGTATATGAGGGGAGTCTTGTTCTGTGGATGTCTTGAACTAGGAACACCTCACCAATAAGGCAGCCAAATAAAAGCAAGGAGCTGCCGCAGACAGCCTTGGAAGAAGCACTTTATGACAGGCTATTTTGATGGCATGGTGATGGCCTCTGGGATTGGATTCCAAGCACCAGGGGAAGAAAATGTGTAGCAAGTCAATTGTGCAGAAAGTTTGAGACGAATGCTAATAAGTGTCTTGTTAAAATTCCTATCGACACAAGTTCTGTCTAGATTCAAAAGGAATTCAAGAGATTTTTTGCCCATTGTTGGGTTTTTGTTTTTCTAAGTACATATATTCTCATGAATAAATTCAGCAGTGGAACTTGTGCTTGTTTAATTCATGCGTTCGATGAGAGGATGAGCAAGACAAATGAAAAGAGAAAAGTGGCCCCAAATAGCACATTGGGTGTTAAAGCGGCGTCTCTCGGTTTAGCCAGAAGCCAAGTTATTTTATACTGAGGTCTGCAGAAATTCTTCTCCAAAATTAACTGTAGATGGTTATTCTGTAATATGTTGTAAGTAATTTCTAAAATTAGGTAAGGTTTGAAGCAGGTATGTGATTAACAGATGGAAAGGTGAATGTCAACATTATGAATATTATAAAAGGGATAATTGTAAATAAAAATTTGTTGGAGGAAAAGAAAGTAGAATATATGCATATACCTTGATTGGCCTTTATTACTAATTTGCCTCGTTAACAAAAAGCTATGCTTAAAATGTACAATAACATAACTGAAGATGTAACTCTATAGGAGTGAAGAGCCTAAGATTACTCCAACCTTGGCTCACGCCTGTAATCCCAGCACTCGGGAGGCAGGGACAGGAGGATTGCTGAGTTCGCGGCGGCTTGCCTGGGCTCCACAGTGAGCTCAGGGCCAGCCTGAACTACAAAGCGGAGACCCTGTCTCAAAAAAAAAAAAAAAAAAGATTACTCCATCCCTTTTTCTTTCTTTATGCACAACTCTGCTTTACGGCTTAACATGTATTTCATGTAACTGTTGTATGTATTTTAATATAATCACCTTTATTATAATTTAGATTTATATTAAAACTAAAATATTAAGGAAAATAGTACACCTTTGACAAGAATAAATATATATATTAATTTTTATCTTTATTTGTACATTGTATATATATACATTGTGATCACACTCAATATTGGGAACTTGTACCGGTATATGACGCAATTTAATTCTGATTTTTTCCCATTCCCCTACCCACCCCACAATCCTCCACCCCCTAAATACATAAACTTTGTTTCCCTTTTTTTTTTTTTTTTGAGACACGGTCTCACTTTGTAGTTCAGGCTGGCTCTGAGCTCACTATGTAGTCTAGGCAAGCTTCGAACTCAGCAATCCTCCTGTCTCTGCCTCCTGAGTGCTGGGATTGCAGGCATGAGCCACCACACCTGGCACTGTGGTATGTGGTATTGATTGCTGGTGGGTGTGAGTCTCCACGCCCAGCATTGTATGTGGTTACCAGGGATTGAACTCAGAACCTTGCGCTTGTGAGGCAGGTGCCGGAACCACTGAGCTAACCCGCTGGCCCTGTTTCCTTTTTTTTATTACCATCACATTTTTCCTTTACCTCTCATTACTTACTCCTCCACCATATTTCCCTTTGCATATTTTCTATTTTACAATATCCATCATTTTTTGGAATTTATTAACAAGAAGAATATATTTTAGATATATATATATATATATATCCAAAATATATATATATTTTAGAATTTATTAACAAGAATGTATTTTAATGTTTTTAACACTGGATATTAGCATTAGACAATATGTATTCAGCAAGTCATATTCAATATTTGTTTTCAAAAGTCATCTAAATATGAAAGTTATAATTTGTTTGGCTCCTGGTAAGAAAGAAGAGACATTGATCATCAATTTGTGGGCCATGAAGAATAGAAACATTATATTATTTCTGTTCTGTTTCATTCTGTGCAATCTACTGAAAATGAGAAATGTGATGGGTTTTCCAAATATGTAGAAGTGATGTAGTTTTTGATTTGTGATTTGGTTTGGCTGCATAATCATCACACATGTATCTATAATGTTATGTGGAGACCAAGATACAAGTTACCACTGAAAAAGGGATGGTAAATGGAAGTTAGCAACGTGTAGTCATGTGAAAATGGAGCCTATTGTTTATATTCCACACTCAAGCATCTGTGTCTGAAAACTGAAAACATGGACTCAGTGGTACAGAAGAAGAGAACATAACTAGGACCTTTGGATTTAGGTTCTAGTCTCCTGTGAGTCCACCGCACACAGCCAAATAATATGAGGCTTAGAGAAACTGAGCTTGGGCCTGATCCGTGCTACTCTGGGTAGCAAAAGACCCCAGGCCCTAGCCTGTCACAATTTTTATTCAGCACCTCTCCAGTAACAAAAACATAACAAAGGCTCAGAAGGCAGGGTAAACACCGGCAATGGAGCAGTTCCACCTTGAAGCAGTACAGCATGTGTGATGAGCAGAGTCCTTGTTGTTCTCCAAGGTGAAGGGGAGCTGAGTGCAAAGTCAGGCAGCCAGGAAGGGCGTTCCGATTATGCCTCCCAAGCAGCATTCTTTTGCAATATAGTAAAGTCCAAAGTCTGTCTGCAGGAAGCCCTGGTCAGTTTTGACCTTCCAGTTATTCCTCCCTAACAGGATTGTTCCCACAGTCCAGCACTTTGGTTCATTCTCAGTCACACTTGTTGTATCACAGTGTTAGTGAGAAAATTCAAATGATAGATACATGGAAAGTGCTTGAAGACTAAATATGAAGTGACATGCAGTATTAACTCTAAATATTTTCCCTTAGGAATTTGCTGGAGGATACATCTAAATTATATTTTTCATATGGTATTCTCTGTTCAGAAAGAATATTTGATTGTATTGTAGCTGCATTACAAATACTGAAGATACAGAGAGAACAATTATAGAGTGATAGCCTATAGGTGAAACAATGTACAGGAAACTATAAGATTTTATTTTCTTTTTTCAAGGTGTTTATAATGCTAATTTATGATGATTAATCTTGATTACATGCAAATCAGGCTGTGTTTCTTTACACTTCAAATTTTATTCCACAGTGAAAATGTGTCTGTAATAGGTGGACATGGGGGCACATATGTATAATCCTAGCACTCAGGAAGCTGAGGCAGGAGGATTGCTTTGAAGCCAGCCTGGACTACTTAGTGAATTCATGGACAATCAGAAGTACATAGTAAGACCCTGCCTCAAAAAAACCCACAGATATCTGTGTGGACTTGATACTTTGCAAAAAAAAATGCATATAAGATATAAAATCTCAGATTTCCAGAAGTTATTAATCTTTAAATATATAGGAAAATATATTATCAAAGAAATAGATATTGCAATAGATACAGCAATAGATATAGAAATAGATCTAGCAATGAGATATTGTATCCTGGGAAAGAATTCAGAGCGTCGAATATTGACAGAATTACCAAACTTAAACCATTTCGTGGCTCCTAATTACGAACTTCCTGGCATGAAGATTTCCAAAAATGCTTGGGGATCAAAAGGTTGTCTCACCTCCTCTGAGCACAGCCAGGTAGCTACTCGGCACTGGGCCACACGCTTGTTTTTTTCTAGCTGCTCTATACAACCTTGACTACTGAGGACAAAACTTTCCTGCAGGGCATCTTTGTCACTTCTCCTGTCACCTTTTGTGTGCACACTGTGAACCTGTGTCTGTCAGAGCTCTGTGCCATTTCATGGTGAAAGAAATAGATGTGTGCTGTTGGAGTACGTCACAGGTATTCACAATTGTTACCAAACGACTTTTCGCTCGCAGGGCCTTGTTCCTGAACTCGGAGCCAGAGCTCAGTGGAATTCCCCAGTTATTCAGTCTCACTGTCTCCTCCCAATTACTCGACACGTTACTGGATTATTCTTGTCATACTTGGTTCTTTGTTTTTCTATATAAATTCTGAAAAGAAGCTTCTGAGTCCAGGAGACCTTGTCCTTCGGGACGGTCAACCATGGCCAGTTGTGTGTGAAGGACAGACATAACTTTGGTAGTTAAACTGGAGCTTTCTTTGGGTGATAAAACACTTACCAACTTTTAATTTCCACTTCAGATATTTAATAACATTGAAAATGGAGTACTGGGTATCAAATAAGTTCTTTTTTTTTCTTTTTAGAAAAAATAAGTACTAATAGAAAAGATTATCATCCAGAGTAAAAAAGATACCAAATCCTTAACTTAATGCAAATGACTCATTGGTCTAAAATTGTGCAGCATAAATTTGGCCATGATTGTTACAGTAGTGTTCAAGAGTAGGAGATAAAACAAAATATGATGGTGGCTAGCATGAAATTTAGATTTGGTTAGGGTAGGCATCTCTTGTAACAGTTTTAAAACAACATCTATATAAAAACTACTGCCCAGGTCACAAAGTCCCGAAAGATCACCAAGACCAGCCGGATGTAAAGTACACAGGGTCTTTTTCTTCAGCAGGCTGCGGAGCAAGGACCCGCAACTCTCCTCACGCAGGAGGAAGAAGTCAGCGACCCCGACCCGTTGGGGGACAGGGTTTCTAAAGGGAAGAACCACAAGCGGGGTTTCCGGGCCTTGGCATCACATAATTGGGTAAAGGGGTCAGGGGCGTGATTTTCTCAAGCTACTTGGGAAGTGGGTTTTTAGGGTTTTACCACAGGATACATGCTGTACATGCTTGGCACAAGCTGCTGTTCAATTCTCCAAATCCTCCTGTCGGTTGACTTTTTCTGAGAATCAAAGAGCAAGGGTGTGTGTGTGGGGGGGTTCACTTTGAGGCCAAATACAGAACATGGGCGCTTTACACAAGATGGAGTCAGTCTGGTCTTTACAAAACCAAACATCTTAAAATATATATAGATACATAGATGTTTGGTACTCCCTGATTTCAAATTATAATCCTTCTAGTGTGTATGTAATAGTATAGGATTGTGTTTTAATTATGTATTTTCCTAAGGACTCATAAAATTGAATCATTTCAATATATGTTTTTCATCATACAAATATTTTCATCAGTAAAAAGTCTGTTGAATATATTTTGTTCAGCCTTACTGGGTAATTTGTAGAACTTTTTTTTTTTTTTTTTTTTTTGAGACAGGGTCTTGCCCTATAGTTCAGGCTGGCCCTGAGCTCACTATGTAGCCCAGGCAAGCCTCGAACTCAGCAATCCTCCTGTCTCTGCCTCCCGAGTGCTGGGATTACAGGCATGAGCCACCACGCCTGGCTAGAACTTTTTATTGATAGGCAAAGAATTATTTTTATTCAGGAAAAAGTTTTATTAAATATCAATGCTTGAGGCGTGTGGTGGCTCATGCCTGTAATCCCAGCACTTGGGAGGCAGAGGCAGGAGGATTGCTGAACTTGAGGCTTTGCTGGGCTATATAGTGAGCTCAGTGCCAGCCTGAACTATAAAGTGAGACCCTGTCTCAAAAAAAAAGAAAAAGAAAAAAGAAAAGAAATCAATGCTTATTTCTTCTCATACATAGCTTGTCTTCATTTTCTTACTATGGTCTTTTGAAGTAAAATTTTAATTTTGTGCAGTCTAGTATTTTCTATTGAAATTAGTGGAGGTTTTGTCTTATCAAAATATATGCTTACCTTGTGGTCGCAAATACAATTCTCTTATTTTTTTCCAGATTACATGTCGCTTTCAGTTTTATATTTACTTTTATTATCTACTTTGGGTTAAGATGTAGCAAAAGGTTTTTGTAGTGATTTATATTTGAGAAAATATTTATAGTGAGCTCAGAGCCAGCCTGAACTAAAAGTGAGACACTGTCTCAAAAGAAAAGAATAATATATTTGAGAAGATATTACCTAGTTCCCAGTGAATTACACTTGCACCTCTATAATTATTAAATATATGTATATTTATTTATACAAACTCATAAACACATGAATTTTTTGATTCGTGGGTCAACTTCTGAATTCTCTAGTCTTTTTCTCTAATTCGTACATCCATTTTAGGCTAATGCAGACCTGTCTTGATGTGCGATCTTTGAAGTCAGTAGTTTAAGTCCTCTGAGAATTTTTTTTTTCCAGAAATGTTTTGGTTAACCTAGGCATTTAGCTGAAGGCTCCAGTGTTAATTTTTCAAATTAGCTTAAATATAGTTTTTAAAAGCGGCCATGATTAGAATTTGGAGAGTATTGAAACTGTAGATAAATATGAGAAAAGGTGATGCTGAGATTACGTGGACCCTTCTGATCTATGAAAATCGTATCCTTTTCAATATAAACATTAGTTTTCTCATCAGCGTTTCTTAATTTTCAACAAAAAATCCTCTTATTTTGTTGAAGTTATCTTTTTTATGCTCTGGTTTATCATGTCATAATACATTCTAGCTTTTTTGATTTTTGAATTTCTGTCAAATTAATTATATAGTAATATAGTGAGTTTTTATACTTTGACCTGATATTAGGAGGTATTACTATATCTGTTCAATATTTTTGTTCAAATATAAACATTTAATGCTAGGCTGACCAAGATCAAGGTACCTACATATGGCCCTAGTGGGCATCATGCTGGATTCTTACATGGCATGAGGTGCAGGCCCAGAAGAAGCAGATGATAATTAAGCCAGGTGGAAATCTGAATAGGCTAGCTCTATAGTAAAGGCAGAGCTTTTGTGTCAGCCTCAATGTCTTTCACAAGGGACACATCCTCAAGGCCTGTGACCTCCCAATTGTGACCTCCATCTTCTAATATGGGGCTTACAATTCCAATGTATGAGTTTTTAGGATACAAGCATACTACAGTAGCAGAATCTATCAAAATATAAAAACAATCCATTAGAAAACAGTGGAAATGTTCTGAATACATACAGATCTCTAGTCCTTGATCATTTGTTCAATTTAACCACTGTCTAGGTTAATTTTCTCTGAGAGAAAATATTCAGCACCTAAAGGAAAAGGATGAAAGACTTACTGTAGCTTACAGTTTATAGGGCTTTCAGTTCATAGTTGACTGGCTCCAAAGCGGGTGGCAGGGCAGAGGGGCACTGCAGAAGAAACAGTTCATAACAGGCAGATGTCAGAAGGGTACAAAGCCGCAAAGCAGCAAAGCAGAAAATTACCAAGCAGCAACTAGCAAGTGAAGGCAGCAGCCCTCTTCTTACCTCCTAAATTATATCCAGAATACATGATTTTAGGACAAATAGCACTGGTACCAAAGGTGGACTTGCCTATTATCCACACGTAGAACTACACCAAACAAGTCAGTAGACTAATTTAGTAATTCCATGCTCTAAGGCCAAAATCACAAACTAGACTCAGGCACCTTTTTTTTGAGACAGAGTCTCGCTTTGTAGTTCAGGCTGGCTCGGAGCTCACTATGTAGCCCAGGCAAGCCTGGAACTCAGCAATCCTCCTGCCTCTGCCACCCAAGTGCTGGGATTACAGGTGTGAGCCACCGTGCCTGGCACTGTGGTGTGTGGTATTGATTGCTGGAGGGCATGAGTCTCCACGCCCAGCATTGTATGTGGTTACTAGGGATTGAACTCAGGACCTTGCGCTTGTGAGGCAGGCACCGGAACCACTGAGCTAACCCTCCAGCCCAGACTCAGGCACCTTTAAAAAATTCTATCTATGGCCATATGAAATGTGGGAGCAACATCTATACATAAGCCATAACATTGCACCCTTGGACTCCAAAGACTCATCCACATCCCTTTATAAACAAAACTTTAGCCTACCTCTAAGAGTTCCCAGAGCCTAACAGTTTCAGCATGGCTAAAAAGTGCAAGTCTCTGAGATTTAAGTGCACACAGCTGCTGAATTCTGTATAAACAAAAAGAAAATTAAAGACTTCCAGCATACCATACCATGAGATAAACATTCCCATTCCAAATAAGTGGATAGACCGGGATGAGACCAGAGCAAATTGAATATTCATGAGGACAAGTATCAAATTTCATAGATTCATGTCTGGAATCCTGACCCATCTGGGACAAGTTATGAGCTAAGAAGGCTTGCATGGCTCTGTCCCCATGGCACCTCTAGTTGTATATCCCATGGCTTTTCTCTTTCACTAGCTTTGTTCTCTTCTTAGAGCTTTCCTCAGATGATCCATGCTCTGAGCTTCTCCAACTCTTTGGAGTCTCTAATGCACTTTTACCTTCACACTAACAACTTCATACATTGCCTTCTTGTGAGCACGCTGCCTGCCTTCCCAGGCTTTCTTCTGAAATTGAGTGGAAGCCTTCCTGACTCCACAACTCCTGCCTTCTGAATGTTCCTAAAAAATAGCACCACGCTGGGGATACACAAGTCTCCCACTAGCTGCAGCCATAGCTGTTCCACCCCGCCTTTTTTAAATTGAATTCTTTATTGCTACATTTTATATACTGCTCACAATCACACACAACACCAGGGAATTTGTACCACTATATGACACAAGTTAATTCTCATTTTTACCCTCATCCCTGCCCACCCACAACCCCCCACCTCTTTTATATATGCTCTTTCATTTTCTTTCCAAATCATATTTATTCTTTCCCCTCTTTACATTCCCACACCAAATTCCAATTGGATATTTCCTATTTTACAAAAACTATCATACATTCTAGAACTCATTTACATCTACAGGTTCTCATACCAAAGAAAAGATCCAGTATTTGCACATCTGTGATCTATTGATTCCACTTATTAGTGTGCCCTCCAGGTGTATCCATTTGCACATAAATGAATGAAACTTGTCATTTTTTATGCCAGAGTAATACTCCATTTTATAAAACAATCACATCTTTATCCAGTCTGTAGTTGATGGGCATTTGGGTTGTTTCCAAGATTGGGCTATCACGAACTGAGCTGCTGTGAACAAGGGTGTACATATATCTTTCCAATGTGATATTTTAAATTACTTTGCCTATATTCCTAGCAGGGGAATAGCAGGGTCGCATGGGACCTCTAGTCGTAGTTTTCTGAGGAATCTCCACATAGATCTCTACAATGGTTACACAAGTCTACAATCCCACCAACAGTGGAGAGGCGTTCCTTTCTCCTTGCAGCCTTACCAGCATTTATTGTTGGCTGATTTTGCACTAGCAGCTATTCTTTGTGGAGTGAGATGAAATCTCAGTGTTGTTTTCATCTGCATCTTTCGAATGACCAGTGATGTTGAACATCTCTTCACATGCTTCTTGGCTGCTTTTACTTCTGCCTCTGAGAAATGTCTGTTCATTTCAGATGCCCATTTTTGAATTGAGTCTATCTTGATTGTAGGATTTGAGTGCTTGGATAACTGAAATCTCTGAACCAAATCCTAAGGAATAATTTTCCTAGGCTGCACTATTCTGGAACGTGATACTCCAAAGGTCTCTTCAAAAAGCAAATTCTTTCATATTTGCAACCTTGTGGCTGCAAATGGTGAAGTACAGCTGTTCACTTGATGTCCTCAGATCATCTTTTTTTATATTCTTTCTCAGCAGCCAAGTCCTCCTTTGTTCTATATTTGTACTCTATAGCTTTAGTGGAGCTTCCTTTCTAGTCAGATTCACAACATATACATCGTTCTGCTGGGGTCTTTCTTGTAATTTTTTTTTTTAACAGGAGCTCACTTTGCAGTTCAGGCTGGCCCTGAGCTCACTGTGTAGCCCAGGCAAGCCTCAGACTCAGCAATCATCCTGCCTCTGCCTCCCAAATGCTGGGATTACAGGCATGAGCCTTGACCCTCAGCACTGTGGTATGTGATACTGATTGCTGGTGGGCATGAGCCACCACAGCCAGTATTATTGTATGTGATAAACCCGAACCAGGGAACACGTACTTACTAGGCAAGAGTGTGGAACCTCTGAAGTAAATCTCCCATCCTCTTCTTAATTCTTTTGCTCTTAGCCCCTAACAGTATCCACCCTACCACCTGGGCATTAGACTGCCTCAATGTTTCATCGGGAAGATTAATTAGTTCACCACCCTTAAATATCAGTCTCAGGCAGTCTCTGGACACTAGCAAAAGGTAGATAATTTCTACCCAGAGCTAACACACATCTGGAGTCTAACAGCCAATGCAGTTCCTCCCAACAAAAATATCATGAGCTTGTGCTTTAGTGGCATCATATCTATCAGCATTTTGATGTCCTGAACTCTGACCAGAATCTCCTGTCACATACAATTTAAAATATCCTAGAACTGCTTCTTCAGACACCACCTTCAAAATTCTCCAGACTCTTCCTACGCGCCAGTTCCCAAGGTTCCTGAACCACAGGGTGAGGTACAGTCACAGCAATGACCACATTTCTGTGGTACCAGATCTGATTTATTTATTTTTTTTGTTGCTGAGAGAAAATACTCAACATAAAGGGGGAAAAGTTTATTGTAGCTCAAGGTTAATAGAGAGCTTACAGTTTATAGGTGGCTGGCTCCCAGGCAGGGTGGCATGGAAGAGGGCCAATGCAGAAGAGACACAGTTGATAGCAGGCAGAAGGCAGAAAAACAGCAACATAGTGAGCAGGAAGCAGCAGGTGAAAGCAGCAGCCTTCTTTCTGTTCCTTATATTCTGTCCAAGGCACATACCAAATGGGAGGGTAGCATTCACACCAGGTCAGGCCTTCCTATTTTCCAGACCCAGAGATACAACAAACAAATCAATGGACTAATTTATTAATCACACACCCTTAACACCAATATCAGGCCCTCTAATTCCAGCTACCTCTAAAAGTCCCACCTATGATCATATGATGCTTTGAGGGTACATCTGAACACAAGCCATAAAAACGATTTAGATGACTACGGTTCTTTTTCATGACATCAAAACAAGCAGGTATTGGTAAAACTCTTGGAGACATTGGCTTAGGCAGAGACTTTATGAATAAAACCTCCCTAGCACAAGAACTAGCAGAAAGAATCAACAAATGGGATCTCATCCTACTGAAAAGCTTCTGCACAGCCAAAGAAGTCGCTGGCACTGCTAGAAGACAACCAACAACATGGGAAAAAATCTTTACTAGCTGTGTATCAGACA
>PVIC010022613.1:0-27533 GCA_004025085.1 Thryonomys swinderianus
ATGTATCTTAGCTGGGCAAAAGAATTTCAGATAATAGTTACAAAGACAGACTTCTACTGTGGTCATAAAAACAGTGGATATATATGACAAGTATGGGTGGAAACCAAGGAAATCATCCAAACTTTGTCTCACTTGTGCTATTAGCAGACAGGCACATAAAATGTTTTAAGAAAGAATGGCAGCAGCTAGGTTAAGTTATAGCTTCTGTATCTATCACTGCACATTTAGCTTCACTCAGGCAGGCCAATAAACCACAGCAAAGCTTTTTGCAGTGTGTCCTGCTTTAAGGAAGCTTTGCTCTTCTATGTGAGATTAACTTGAGACAGGAAACTTCCTATGAGAATCCACACAGTGCAATGTTGACAATTACCCAGAGGCTTTTATTGCTCAAGATTCAGTTTTCAATAATGATAAAAGTGAAACATTGCAAAATGAGAAAGTTACCTAAAGAAATCTAGGTGTATTCTTACAGTTAGCCTTAACCTGCTGGAAAACACCAGTATCTAAGAAAAGAACTTACGTGATCTAATGTTGGTGTTAAGGAACATATGCTTTGGGTTAAGTTGGGTTCCTTAAAAAAGTCACCTTGCATGACAAAAGCCTGAGTCAGCTGGAAAATACAAACCTTGAGAAAGCATCTAAAAGTCAATGCATTTATAATTGCTGAGTTAAGGGGTTGTTAGACTGAAACAGATGGTGCCTTACAGAAAGATCCCAGCATCCAGCATAGAGCACTATGCATACTCCAACATGGAAAGATTTTTGCTTGAGCTCTGAGCTCTTGCCATGTTTCTTAAAACAAAAAGTAAAAGCAAACTTTGTTTGGTGAAATGATATGACTTTGGTTCTATGTGCCACCAATCTTTCTAAAAGTCTCTGCCTACCTTAAACTCAAATGTTTCAAGAAAAGAAGATATTATTGGTGGAGAGAGACTTACTTTTCCACTTCTGCAAGAGAAATAAATAACCGTACACACTGTTCTAAATATGCTGAGGATATACAGTGGAAATCAATCCAACTTCTAGGGAACTGAAGGATACATGTGACCCAATCACAATTCTCTCCAGATCATGGAAGAATGGCATTCAGATCAGCTAAAGTGTTTAAACACAGTTGTGGAAACACTCTCATATGATCT
This sequence comes from Thryonomys swinderianus, assembly GCA_004025085.1. NCBI lineage: Eukaryota > Metazoa > Chordata > Mammalia > Rodentia > Thryonomyidae > Thryonomys > Thryonomys swinderianus. The sequence goes on from PVIC010022613.1 coordinate 1,140, forward strand.
TGACAGTGGAATATTTTGGATACTCTTTATGTAGTGGTATTATTTATTCCTCTAAAAGTAAAGCTGGAATTGATGCCAAGCCATATACCTCACCAAAATATGAGTGTCAGAATCAATTCCCCATAGATAGAAAAGAATAAGAAAAATGTAGTACATAGACATCTTTCCTAAACCTATTCTCCTTTCATTTACAATCTATCCTTGGTCAGGATATAGAGTGTTCCCACCCTCCAACTTATGAAGACTTCACTGCACATATGGCCCCTTGCAGGTCAGAATTCAGAGTCATCAGTCTCCATAGTGTGAACTGAAATGTCACACCACTGCCTGAAAGGGGCATTAATAAACTGAAGCAAAATCCAGGTATCTGTCTGACAGAACAGTGTAAATGGGAAGAAAACACCTAATCCTTCTGAGCACCAGCCCTGTATTGGGCCCTGGGAATTAGAGTTGATATGTGCTTAACTTTGACATTCTTCCTAGTCTTTTGTGTTGAACATAAGTCAGAATACTTTATGGGTGACACAAACCAACTGTGTGCATGGAAATAGTTCAGCAAACTATGATACAATTCATTTGTGTTTCCTCGGTAATAAAGACCTCTTTGAGCACTGCATCCACATGAATGGTTACTTTCACTACTGGGCCTTTGACAAAGGGAGGCAGCCTCAAGGTAGAGTCTGCACTTGGGATTTTGCCATCATTTCCATTACACAGCAGCCAACATTATAGTTCTTCGCTTGCCACTGGTCTGCTGTTGAAACTCAGCACCTGGACTTGGCATAGACTAACTTGAATTTAAACAAAGTAAAAAAGATGCACTAAGCCTTTTTTTTGTCAAATAGAATTAAAATCAGTAATGCAGGTGGACTACCTTGGTCCACATTTCTCCATTTTACTTGGAAAATGGGAAAAAAAACTGGTAGATATGTCATCTTCCATTGCACTCCTTTGTAAGAGAATCTCTGGACCTTGCTCACTGCAGATTTGGCTACATTCAAAACTAATAGATTCTATTGGACTTCTGCATCTGTTCAACTTCAATACCTGCCATGAAGAATATAAGATAAGCTGATCAGTCTCTTCAGTGCACAAAACTCAATCATTTTCATAGTCTTGACAGTACTCACATTGTTGAGACTTGTTTAATTTCTGTTGAAGCTTAGAAGATTACAACGCCTGGTGTTTGATGTACCAGTTAGAAAACTTTGCAAACATTAATAGTAAATACAGATGAAACCATCTCAACTGGCCACATAAATGCTCAAGTTAATTTCCCTACATCTGATGAAACAACTATTTGACGTTAGAGTCAGAATCACACAACATACTATCATATATGCTGGACTATAGAAACATACCTTCTATCACAGCCATTGTCTCATGCAGAAATAACCACTCCAACCAATCCTAAAGGATTTATCACATCACACGTAGAGCCCTTCTGAGCATTATTGTCTGTGCCTTGTCATAGCTGATACCTTTTCAGGTTATAGCACTCCATATCTGTCAGTTCACCTGACTGTAGAAACACCATTTTACCATTATGTTACCAACAGAGAATAATGTCACACATTTGTTTCAACAAAATATTTTCAGTAGGGTAAAGGTGATTATTTTATGACAAAATTAATTCATTTATGGACCCTCCATGATTCCAGTCATCTACAAATATGGTATCCTTGAGAGCATTTGGTATCATTGCTATATTTGATTTTTAGACTTTTGATAAACATGCAAAATCTCATGTTTTTATGCAATTTCCTAATGATTAATGTTAGTGAACACTTTTTGTGACTTATTTAATACTTACATGTTCTTGTAAGTGAAATATCCATGATTTTATCAATTTTTAAAAGATTTTACCCTCCTTATATTTTGAGATCTTTATCTGTCCCATATATATTCACTTCAACATGTGGCCTAAAAGTATTTCTTCACTATAATTTATATTTATCTTTTCACAAGATTTCTTGAGAATAAAATTTTAATTTTGATGATACATAATTATTTTTTCTGGTTAGTTATAATTTTGGTGTCATGTCTCAAGTGATTTTCTAAACCCTAGGTTTTGAAAATGTTTCTCTTTTCTAATATAAATTTTATAGTTTTGTGTGTTACAGATATGTTCATGGTCTATTTTGTGTTAAGATTTATATTGAACTTAGAATTTAAAAAATCACATTGGAAAGACAGATGTACACCCTTGTTCATAGCAGCTCAGTTTGTGATAGCTCAATCTTGGAAACAACCCAAATGCCCATCAACTGGAGACTGGATAAAGAAGATGTGTTTTTTTTTTTAAATAAAGTGGAGTATTACTCTGCCATAAAGAATGACAAGATCGATCCATTTAGGTGCAAATGGAGACACCTGGAGGATATACTAAAAAGTGAAATCAATAGATCACAGATAGGCAAATTCCAGATCTTCTCTTTGACATGAACACCTGTAGATGCAAATGAGCTCTAGAAAGTATGACAGTTTTTATAGAGTGGGAAATTTCCATAGGGAATTTGGTGTGGGAATGTAATGAGGGGGAGAAATAAATATGATACAGAAAGAAAATAAAAGAGTATGTGTAAAGGGTGTGGGGAGGTGGGGTGGGTAGGGATATGGGTAAAAATGAGAATTAACTTGTGTCATATACTGGTACAAATTCCCCAATGTTATATGTGATTGTGAGATGTATATAAATTGTACCAATAAAGAATTCAATTGAAAAAAGATTTATATTAAACTTTATTTATTCCTATATAGGCCCAATTTCTTATCTACCAATTATTGAACAGGTTATCTTTCCAATGCAAAATTTCTTTTGTATCTTGGTCAAAACTCAATTGAGCATATTGTGTGAATCTCTATCTGGGTCATCTATTACTTTATGTTTTGGAGTCTCTTTTTTATACAGACAAATTTAGAGTTATTATCTATCAATGAAAGTTATTCATTTTACAATTATTTTATGTCAGCAATCTCTAGTAATTTACTCTGAATTACATGACTTTAACAATAATTTGACTGTTATCTCTCCTAAATCTACCTTATGGTGCTACTTTCCATCTTAGAACCATTTAATTCCATACATATTAATATAACTTTACCTAAAGTAAATTAGACTCTGGTGAATATATATATATATAATATCATATCATCATCATATCATGTAAATATAAGAATGAATATTTCCTCATAGAATGGATGTCTACTAATTGTATGGCATGTATTTGAAGGATGAAAGATGTTTGCTTGTGGAAGAAAAATCTGTACTTTTCCCAAAGGAAAATTGATATGCACTATCCCAAATTCTAGTAAGTATATTGTATTCATGAATAGAGAGTACCTTAGTCTAGTCATTCCCATGTTGAGAAGGAAAGATTGCCATACTGAGATTATGGGTGTCTTATTATAACATAGGAGCACACACCCTCCTTTTTAACAGGTCAACAACTGATTTAAAAGTCACATGGGTAGCAGTAGGGAAAGCCAAAGTTAAAGCTTTAGCTTCAAGGGAAGTCATAACTAAACTTAAAAATTTACAGTTAGAAATCATTTTCATAATTGACTTTTTAGGTATTTCTCTATCATTTATTGACTTTAACCATATCAAGAACTTTAGACAAATTGAGTGACACATAACATCAAATCAGGCCACTATCTAAGCCCCCAAGTAGATTCAGATCTACTTAATATCAAATCCATGCTGAGAGAGGAGAGGGACTAGCATTGTTTTAAATAGAAATCTCTGTCTTTGAGAACATTCTTCCTTCTTTGCTGAGTTTTCTACATATTAAGGATAATGAAGAGCTGTTAATACATTTGGAAACATCTTTCTACAATCAGAGTGAATGAATATATTTTGTTTATTGTTCCTTCATGGATTCGTCTGCTTTCCCTTCATTGGGACACGATCCCTAACACCCACACTTTAAAGGTGGAAAACATAAAACTGGCTTATGTTTGGGGAAATCAATCACATGTTGGACAGCCATTAAGGCAGAAACTTCATGGCAGAAGGATCTGGTGGAGGTATGCTGCTTAGTCCATGGTCCCTGGAAACAGAGCAGGGGACAGACCTGGAGGAAATGAACAAGAGGCCATATACAGGATCCACAGTCACAGCTCTGTATCTCATCCAGAACCAGCCAAGACAAGGCATTTCTTTCTTTTTTAATTTGAATCGTTATTGGTACATTATATATACACATCATGACCACACACAATATTGAGAATTTGTACCAACATATGACACAATTTAATTCTCATTTTTCCCATCCCCCATCCACCCTACAATCCCCCCGCCCCTATATACATAAGCTCTGTTTCCCTTTTTTTTTAATTACCATCAGATATGTTTCTGCTGACATATCAGGATTGTCACACTATCATTACTAAATGATGATAAACCATAGAATGAAAGATGATTGACAATTGTTGGTAAATACATTAAAATATTTCACACTAATCATAACATTCCATGCTCCTGTGCCCACATTCTCACCCAGAGAAAGTCCAAATTCAAATATTTGAAAAAAAAATTAAATTACTATTATGATCAGGAACGTGGTGAATTTGTGTTTTCTAGGTGTTGGTCTGTTTTATTCTATGGTCAGAAAAGCAAAAAGAAAAAAATCCCTAAAATTTATGAACAGAAAACAACATATTGAAGATACTATATGTGGCTTTTTATAAAAGCTTCGTAGTTCAGGCCACCCCTGAGCTCACTATGTAGCCCAGGCAAGCTTCGAACTCAGCAATCCTCCTGTCTCTGCCTCCCGAGTGCTGGGATGACAGGCGGGAGCCACCATGTCTGGCACTGTGGTATGTGGTATTGATTATTGGTGGGCGTGAGTCTCCACGCCCAGCATTGTACGTGGTTACCAGGATCGAACTCAGGACCTTGCGCTTGCGAGGAAGGCGGCGAAACCACTGAGCTAACCCTCCGGCCCAACCTTTTTTAAAAATCGATCTTACTGATACATTTTATGTATAGATTATAATCACAATCAATACTGAGAATTTGTACCAGTAGATAGCTGCAACTGCTGTGGAGATCAGTATGGAGATTTCTCACAAAACTAGGATTAGAAAAAAATTTGATGGTAAAAACTGTCATTTATTTAGTGAAGACATAATTATTTTCTTCATACAAGCACAGAATTTTCCCATGCATTAAAGTGAGCACAAATATTATGAACACGCAACATTTAAAAACATTTGTAAATTCATGTGATATGATTATGTTATATAACGATGTGCTTAAATTTCAGGGTCCTTGCTTTTCAATGAAGAATGTGAAGATTCTCAAAGCGATAGTAATTCAACCATTAGTACCCGCTAGTGTTTTTACATCTCAAAGTAATCCTTCAGAGGAGGATATTTTTCCACTATGAGGAAAACATCTGTTGGAGGTTCAGCAATTAAGGAAAATAGCTTCCTTTCGAACTGTTTATCTGGGAAAATGAATACTGGCTCATTAGGAGAAGCCCCAGCTACGACATAGAGGATGGTGAAGGAGAAGAAACAGTAGCTGAGCAGAGGCTGCAGCACGCTGCTGCCAGGACAGGCCCCAAGAACCCCATCTGTCTTTGAAATCAAGATCATGGTCAAGGTAAGCTGACCCAAGCAACGGTACAGGACTTCTGCTCTACACGAGCAGGGAAGCAATTTTCAGCCGACGCGGCCCTTTTTTTCTTAGGATGCAAAGTTCAAAATAAACTAAGCAAGGACTGGGGATGTAGGGCAGTGGCCTCCTACCTGTCGGACAAGTACAAGCTCCTGACTTTGATTCCCAGTACTACAAAAGAATTAAAAATTAAAAACAAACTAAGCAAATCTCAGTAATCCCGGAGGGGTGAGGAGACTAGTGGTGATGTGAACACTTTTGAATTTTACACGCAATTTGAGGAGATCCTTCTTCAGTCTTAAATATGCAAATACATATTTCACACATTCTACAGTCTAAACAGCCATTCAATTCAATCTTATCAATAATGTCATTGGATTATCTCAAACAAGTTAAACTACATTTTTTTTTCCAAAAAAAAATGACATATAGGGACTTTAAAAGATAATAACTGCAAGCCAGGACTGGTGGCTCACGCCTGTAATCCCAGCACTCGGGAGGCAGAGACAGGAGGATTGCTGAGTTCGAGGCTTGCCTGGGCTACATAATAAGCTCAGGGCCAGCCTGAGCTGCAAAGCGAGACCCTGTCTCAAAAAAAAAAATGATAATAACTGCAAAACTGTTTAAATATTTTTTTTTGTAAGACCTATTCTGCCAGCACAGTGAAAACCAGGACTTTACAATCTCATGGTAAAGAGAGAAATGACCTGAACTTTGAGGATAACCCTACAGAACTGCTGAAAGTCTTTGAAAGTTGTAACGCAGGTCTAAATCGGCAGTTTAAAATCTTCTGACCTCTTTACGACTTTCCTGAAGTGAACTCCTTCAGTAAGACCAATGACAAAAGAAATGGTCCATGTTGGATTGATACTAAGGCTCACCTCTTTTCAATTCTTTTTTCAGTAGTCTCAGAGGAAGGAAAAGATCAGACACGCTCCCTTAATTTTGTTTCCTGGCAATTAACTCCCAGAATAACACCAAATAATTACAACCATAACATTTCAGAGAAAGTTGGAGTAGCAGTAAATGTTGCTAAGCTGTGAACTTTGACAAACAAGCCCCTATAAACGGTACAAGGTGGACGTGCATGCAAACGGTAGCACACTTGGCTCAAAAATTCGGGGAAGAACATAGCTCACATTTGGCTGAAGAAAAAGTCTAAGTGCTTGAAGTGTTGTTGTATTTGGGGATGAGAGAATAGGGAAATTAACGAAGATAAAGGAGTTAATTAAAAGGAAAACCAGCAGAAGCACAAATTCTACATATTTATTTGTGTATTTCTTTATTTTCTTTTACGCAGAGTAATGGCATGTGTGAGTAGGTAAGTTAAAATATATGTTTCATCAAACTGATGGCTGAGTATCTTACGTTCTCTATGCCGTGTGACTCCCTCCACATCGTCAGTCATGGAAGCCAGCCTGACTCACACCACTGGATGTGGTGTGTTTTATTCATCCATAAAAAATCTAAAAGTGTTAAGTACTTGCACTTTAGTCTTTCTTCAGTCCATTTCAATCATTGCTCTCTCTTTTATTACACATTCCTCTCTTCACCCCCAATGCCCTACCATAGTAAAACTGATCTTAGCCCAAATAATGGATTAATTGGGCAATGGAGGCTTTGTGTGTTCTATTGCTAAATGCTATTTTAGTCTTGCCCAGTCTCACATTGCATTGTATGCTGTATCAAGCCATGGCGAAAGCAAGTAATTGACAAACTCGACTTATGATTTTAAAGAATTCATAGATTGCTTCCCCCAAGAATTTTTATTTAATTAATCCCTCCCTTTTCACAGCTGTTCTATCTTAGCCCCAAATACTGAAGAGCATAGGACTGTCCAGGGTGATAACACAGAAGCCCTGAGAAATGACTATTTTTCTTCAGAATTTTTGTGTCTTTGAAGAAATAGCATGATGATTCCATTTAATCCCTTTTCTATTAGAAAGCCTGTTGTGTTTAATTTATCTTGTAGTAAAGATGAAGTCCTTCTAAATAGTAAAATTTTAAATCTCCATTTTTATATTTTATGATAGATTGAGCAGAGCTATTTAACAAAATATCCCAAGGTCTTCAAAGGCCTCTTATAGTCAGACATCCAAGAATTAAAATGAGGACTATGCATATTTTAAAAATTAAAACAATGTAAAATCCCTCCATGACTGGGAGACAGTAAAGAATGATTTTCACTTGACAAATCTAGTACACCTATGCAACTGCTTTCTTTTGGGTGCTTTCTGATCCCTCATGTTAAAAAAAATAGTACACACCTGATTATAAAATGTCATTTGAATCATAAGAAAGTAATACTAAAAATATCAGAAGCAGAAACCCAATCACACATTATTAATTAAAATCAGTAAAATGTTTCCATAATATGGTAACTCTAGAAAGCTAAAATGAGGATTACTCTACCATAAGCATAACTATATCCATAATAATAAGATTTCAAAGGATATTTATCTACAAGTACAAGTTGGTGATATACATTATGGGCACATTCAACATCAAAATTTGTACCTAGAGCCGGAGGGTTAGCTCAGTGGTTCCGGCGCCTGCCTCGCAAGCGCAAGGTCCTGAGTTCGATACCTGGTAACCACATATAATGCTGGGCGTGGAGACTCACGCCCACCAACAATCAACACCGCATACCACAATGCCGGGCGTGGTGGCTCATGCCTGTCATCCCAGCACTTGGGAGGCAGAGACAGGAGGATTGCTGAGTTCGCTGCGGCTTGCCTGGGCACCATAGTGAGCTCAGGGCCAGCCTGAACTACAAAGCGACACACTGTCTCAAAAAAAAAAAAAATTTGTACCTATACATGTTATATCTTGAATCTCATTTTTCCCATTCTGCCCTCCCTGCAACTCTTCAACACCCTATATACATAAGTTTGCTTCGATGTTTTTACTTTGTAATTTTTTCCTTTCTAAATTAGTGATATATAATCTCATTTTTTAAAAATAATGAGCCATAGATTAAAAGTTAACTGCTATGAAGATACAAGCTAAACAGTTATTTTGATACATATATCTATATATCTTTAAAGGTAATCTAGACTAAAATATGATAGATATTATCTTTATCTTAGTCCTTGTCTTGTTTTTGTCAGTTTTATTAATGGCTATAAAAATCATTATGTGCAATGAATGTCTTGACCTTTGACACATGTTAGAACATGTCTTTGATAGCAGCAAAATTATAGATAATCTCAGCTTGTCAAGTATCATTAAATGTCATAGTGCCTCTTCAAATATGATGTAAACCAAGTCCGTATTCAGCTCAGCCTTTCACTGTGGCTCTTAATTGTAATGTCCCAATGGTTATTTTAAAAAGGGTTAACTGACAACTCTGGCCGTGAAAAAAGCCATATGTACCAACTTCAGTTTCTATTTACTGTACTATGAATTAATTTGATAATGACTCCTTGGATGGATTGCTGAATTCATGTCACAAAAACAGAGGATAAGGAAGACAAACACACCAAGCCCATAAATCATGGTGCAGTCACTCTCCTGCCGTCCTTTCAGTAGGAAGGTTTTGCTGAGTTCAGAAATGACTATAAGCCCATAAGCATCTGCAACTTCATGGTTCCAACTTGGAATGAAGTCACAAAGAAATATACAAAAAGCTAATCAAATTTTGGATATAATTTGGTAAGAATTAATTGATTTAGACTTTAGTAAAGTTTACAGAAAGTTCACAGGGCTAATCCACGTAAGTATCTCAAAATTTCTTGAAATTTACTTTTCCCATTCAAAATGGAACATATCTGCACACACATATTCTCTGAGTCCAAGACATGGTCTATTTTTTTCATTCTTCATATAAATGTACCTGTAATTAAATAGACAGATTTACATGTGCACACACATCTCATGAAGTCAACAGCTACTTTACGCCCAAAATGCTCACCTATCTTGCTAAGTCCATGTTTTTTTTTGTTTTGTTTTGTTTTCCTTAGTCCATGAATTGGCTCCTCATTAGGCAGATTTTTTTAAACCATTTGGCTTCTTTAGTCGATTTCCTGGTCTACTCACAACTCATCATTTGTCATTTGTGTGGTGAGATAAACATGGAGATAGATAAAATCTTTACCATTTCATATGTTAGACACTGTTGTACAACTATGTATTTGTGACTCTGACCTAAATATTGACTCTTCTCCCTTTTTGGTGACAGTAGAGACCATGTCCTACCCTTCTACTTCCTTGCTACACATTGAGCTGATTTCCCCTTGGATTTCTGCTCTGGCAGAGACTAACTCAAGCCCAATTCTCCAGTGAGTGGGAAGATTTAGGTTGAAATCCAATATCCCAGGGTTCTCTTATAAGAATCAAGTTAGTCTTCCTATTTTTCCCACAATCCATAAAGAGAAGTCAAGAGAGGAAATCTATCATCAAAGTGATCTTTGTTTGATGTAAGACCATGTTTCCAGGCACTTACTCCTCACAGAGATGAATCAAGAGAGATTCCAAAATACAGCAAATTAGATCCCTATACTTCAGGTCTCAAAGCGGCCATGTCTAAGGTCTACCACACAACCTGGACTTTCTGGAGTAGACTTCTCCTCCTCTCCTTCCAGTTTTCACAGCTCTGCAACCACTGAACACTAGAAGTTTATCAGTTTACTAGTTCTCTTTTTCCTCAGTCTGTATTCAGAGGATCCATCGCGAGGAACTGTGACTGTAACAAGCTCTACTTCTGCCTTTTTTCATGATAACTCCTACTATCCCCCACTGTATCTTCTGGTAAAATCCTAAAGGACAGTCGGAACCAAAAGTTTCTCTATCTTCAGCAACATATCTGACATATCTGAACATTTACTGTAGTGTCTTGTTTTACCCAAAAACTGTCTCCTTTGAAAATATACTTTCCTTTGCAGCCTCTGGTTGTGACTATGCTCTATCCCCTTGAAGACTCTCTTTAGGTAATTATCCTCTTTATTCTTCATTGTTACATCCTGGTTTTCTCTTTTTCTTGAATCTCGAATTTGACAATTCTTACATAATCAGCAATTCTCACAAAATTATCCACTTACTATGGCCACCTTTTGATGCTCTACAAAATTCCAAATTGCTCTCTTATAATTATGTAAGACTGTAGCTGCATTCTATTCTTTCTCCAACAGTGCTGCTGTCTTAGTTCTTGGTAATTTTCTATGCATGAAGATGACTGTACCAACTCTTTGGGCTCTGCATATGTGATGATCTCACCCTTTAACTTTACACTCATGGTCAAAACTAATAGTTCCCAATTTGGTGAAATTTTTCCAGGAAACATTTACCAAAGTCTGATTCATTATACAGAGCTCCCAATTCAACATACACAAATACACACAAACACACACACAGACACACACACACACACACAGAATTATCCAGGCCAAAAAGGAAATATATCAATTTTAAACACACTAAACTCTGTCCATAGTCTGCTGAACATACACCTCATGTCCTCAATTTTTTCCAACTTTAATAATTCTCCACTTTCAACTGAACCTACATTTATAGAGCCCATATCCTTGCCCTGTATGTCACACACCTGATATCTATTTTCCTATTTCATGTAGAATAAACACCGGGCGTGAATATCTATTTTGACTGATTCCATCTCAATTCGTGAATATGAATCTTAATGGGCAAGAATTATATCTTGTGTCCAAGGCTGTTCATTCTCTTAAGTAAACATATTTTATCTCCCCAAGTATCTGTCTACTCCTTAAGTCTTAGATTTCTGTATTTATTGTTTTTATTATATTTATTATTTATTGTTTTTCATAAAAATGAAATCATGGAAAGACAACTTTCATGAGCTACCAGCACACTGCCCTTTAGCAAATGCACTTGCTGTGTTTTGTCTTGACTGCTGCTACTGTGGGTGGAAGGCCTCGCCTTCCTACATAATGTCAAACCCCTAATTGTGAAGGTTATATTCCCATTCTGCCAATTTAATAATCACTCAGTTACTCACTACACTGTTACTATACTGTGATGTTCACATTCTCTACTGTATCATATAAGCATATGAAGCATTTATTGACCCATAAAATTCAGATCTTTTCCAGCTTTTTTCCCTCTCCACTCATTCTTTCTCAGCAAATAAATAAATAAATAAATAAATAAATAAATAAATAAATAAATAAATAAATAAATAAATAAAATAAAAAATTTAGAATGATGCCTACATTTATCCTATCTGGAGCTTCTCTGGCCATTCTTTTGACTTTCACATTTCTTTTTTTCAGTTTTTCCTCTACAATTCCACTGACATTGCTACTGACAAGTCACATTAAGAAGCACAGTATATAATATAATATATATACCTGAATGGTCAACTCTAAGTTATGCATTCATTTTAATTACAAAAAAACATTTGACACAATTTATCACTTCCTTCTTCTGAAAAAAATTGACTTTTCTTGACTTAATAAACTCTACATTCTGTTTTTGCCTACTTCACTGGTTACATATTTTCCAGGATCTTGTAGATCATGCCTTTGCTATGTAAGTCATTAATGAAAAACAGCAAGACATATCCATTGGTCTTCTCTTCTCATCCAGTAACCATTCCTTTGGTCACAGTCTCTATTCAGCTTAATCATCCATCTTTCCAGGCTGCCTACCCCTCCCCTTCATGAGCACATCTTCTTAGGTAGGTTGGAGATGCCTAACTATGTCAAGGTAATGGATTTAAGTGAAATTAATTAAAAATACTTCTAAGCATAGTTTTAAAAAGTTTCTTGCAAAATTCCAGTGCTCTTTCTTTATTTAATGTGCCATTGCAGACCCCATGTTTCAAAAAGTTGTCATTACAGGGTAGAAGAGCAGCCTTGTGGAACAGTCTGTCTACTGCAATTCAGATAAGATGTAAAGCCTTATTGTATTGAAGCTATAGTTGAATTTTCAAATTCTTATGGAATTAGACTTTGTGTAGACATTCAAAATTTTAATTGCAATTCCTATATCAATGAAGTTCATAGTGGTTATACTATCTATCAATGGACCATAAAAAAGTTTTTGATCTAATGTCAGTACTTATTTTTTCCATCTGTACAAGAAATACTTCAAGTACATTATAAAATAAGTGTTTTGAAAATTTAGGTAGACACTAATATTGATGTTGCAGTTTCATGTATTTCTTAAGCACCCCTATTTTCATAAACTCACATAGAAAATTATTTTGATTATTTATCTATAGAATGTTTTATTTATAAATAAAATACTTAGAGTATTTTCTGTTCAAAATACAGAATTATTTGAAGAATTGAAATTTTATCTTCTTTTATATATATTATACTAATCAAAATTTTATATTTAAATATTAAGTTCTTGGCACTAGACCTAATGAAGGATTACTCCAACAGTGTTCCCTTGACCCAGGGATGTATCTACTAAAAAATTCCAAGACATATGCGGACAACCAAACACAGAAGTAAGGCCCATGAAAGGGACATTAATGGAATAGTTAAGACTTCTTGATAAAACAGAACTGTAATAAAAACATCATTCATCTAAAGATACAGGTAATTAAAAAGCAATATAAAATTGTTCCCTCAGCCCCATTGAAGCATGATAATATGAGATAAATTCCACAATAATCCAGTGAGTAGAATTTCCTTCACTATCTATTTTTTTTCTTCCTGTCTTCCTTTACCCCGCCTCCGCTCCATCACCTTGACTATTAGATTTCTGTGTGTGGATGGCTGTGTATCCTTGTGCTATCGCAGTGTGTAGACGTTTCAGTCCTCCAGGGCAGGGCAGCACGGCCCAGGATATTCCAGAGGACAAGCAGTTCTTCAGTAGGCAGAATGCAGTGAACCAGCTAGCAGCAGCAGCCGCCCTCTCTCTGGCTGTCTCACTCTATCCATGCCTGCCGGCTCTGGGGCAAGTCGCACCCACGGTGGGGCACCCTCTGTCAAAGCATCCCAGAATAAACCAGTCCCAGCATCCCATCATTAACCCCAGAATCACACACTAAATCCAGCCACCTCTGAAAAGTGCCCCCTGTGATCACATGAAGCTTTGGAGAGAACATCTTGAAACAAACCATAACACTACTTCTTTGCAGCAATTATCTTTAGGTTTAACTTTTATTTTTACTTTTTTATTTTTTTTTTGAGACAGGGTCTCGTTTTGTAGTTTAGGCTGCCCTGAGCTCACTATATAGCCCAGGCAAGCCTGGAACTCACCAATCCTCCTGCCTCTGCCTCCCGAGTGCTGGGATGACAGGCGTGAGCCACCATGCCTGGCACTGTGGTTTGTGGTATTGATTGCTGGTGGGCGTGAGTCTCCACGCCCAGCATTGTATGTGGTTACCAGGGATCGAACTCAGGACCTTGCACTTGCGAGGCAGGCGCTGGAACCACTGAGCTAATCCTCCGGCCCTTTAGGTTTGATTTTTGATGTTTGGAGTTGGAGTTGCGTTCGTGCCCTACCGTCTAACACGGTATCACTTCCTGAAACTGTAGCATGAAAGGGAAGGCACTATCTCACTTCTCAGTTTTCCTCCTCTACGGGAAAAGTGTGCGCATAGCTTCATTTACACACATGGGTTCGCTTGCACACAATTTTCTGAGTTTTTAAATACATTCAAGTAAACATTTCATAATTGCAATCTTTCCATTATGTAAATGTTGTTTAAACTTGAGACCAATGGTGATCTATGTTATACTTCCTTTTTCTTTTTTTTTTTTTTTTTTTTGAGACAGGGTCTCGCTTTGTAGTTCAGGCTGGCTCTGAGCTCACTATGTAGTCCAGGCAATCCTGGAACTCAGCAATCCTCCTGCCTCTGCCTCCCGAGTGCTGGGATGACAGGCTTGAGCCACCATGCCCGGCACTGTGGTATGTGGTATTGATGGCTGGTGGGCGTGAGTCTCCACGCCCAACATTGTATGTGGTTACCGGGGATCGAACTCAAGACCTTGTACTTTCGAGGCAGGCGCTGAAACCACTAAGCTAACCCTCTGGCCCCCTTCCAATTTTTTTCTCTACTTGGAATTAACACTTGAAACTTTTCCTTGATTGTTCATTTTCTATCATTCACCACTATTTGACTTCCGAGGAATTAAAAATAACACATGAATATTTCATAACCTATGAGTTTTGCCACTTCTCAGTGATGTTTTCTTTTCCCTCCAGTGTTTTCTTGTGCCCACCTGAGGTGCTGTTTCCAACAGGTAAACAGAATACCTGTCATCCTGGAGCTTCACAGCTCCATCATCTTGAGTATTAGATTTCTTACTTTTTGTCTTTCTCCATTTCTCTCTTAATTATTCTTTGGTCTTGATTTATCACGACCTTAACACCATCTTCAAAAAGAAATCAAGAAATTGTCTCTCATATACTCTTTATGCAAAGTGTGCCCTTACTTCATCTCCTTATTGATTCATATTACATCTAACTTCAGAATTCTAGGTTTGAAACCACGCTGATGAAAAGTTGACATTTTTGTTTATAAGCACTTAGTTTCTATCACATTACAATTTTGCAGATTCTTTATTTCTAAAATTATTAAATTTTATACCTAATGTTAGCAATCTTTTTTTTTTTTTTTTTTTGGAGACAGGGTCTTACTTTGTAGTTCAAGCTGGCTCTGAGCTCACTATGTAGCCCAAGCAAGCCTCAAACTCAGCAATCCTCCTGTCTCTGCCTCCCGAGTGCTGGGATGACAGGCATGAGCCACCATGCCCAGCTATTGTTAGCAATCTAATCCACAGGCACATAGAAACTTTATTCTGCTCTTGATGTCTGTAGTGGTTTGTAAACGCAAATTAAGTCAATTAAGTCACAGTATTTTTCAAGTGATTATTATGTTTAATACAGTTATACATTTAATATGCACAATATTTTCCATTCTTTACCTAAATCTTTCTGTGAAGGAGCAATACCTATTTTCTTTCCACTGAACAATTCCAATTAGAAGAACTTCTAATCAAAGGTAGATATAGGAATTCGGAAAATGTTTCCATTGCCTTTGACAATTGAACTTTTAATAAAAACAGTGTGATAATCATACACAAATGAAATCCTCATACTACATGTAAATTTACATTTACCATAGGTAACACCAAGAGATTAACACTCAAGAAGAAGTTAAGTAATTTAGGATATGTTGTTCCAAGCAATACTACTAAAACAAAATAGTTTTTTAAAAGGCAATTTAAAGGTAAAGCAGATGAAAAGAGGCAAACAACTGTGATGTTATCAGGTTAATAGTTATTGATCATATCTATGAAAATGAGATAGTTTATTTTCCTGAATTCAATATGCTAAATATCCACAACAATCTTTTTCTTTAAGTATGATGAAGAGTAACTTACGCATCACATAGTAATTTGTGTACACTGTGATAAAATATAGCTTAGTCATGTATTAACCTTAGTAATCTATATTCATGCATCCATTACCAGAATCAAACTTTTTGTAGCATTTGTCATGGGAAATAGTTACATCTTTCTAGTCAGTCCCTGTCACCATCCAAATAAGCATTGTGTAATTAGTCCTAAAGCTCAAGTGACCACCTGGTAGAAGCTGTTTTGAACTGAATACTTCTGTCTCCTCGACATTCATATTAAAAACCTAATCTCCAGTGTAATGTATTTCATATAACCTTGTGGAAGGAATTAGGTTCAGAAGATGTCCTGAGCCCCATAAATTGGTTCTGTTGACCTTCTTAGAAAAACAGGACAGAGAAATTCAATATGGCTGGAGAGAGCAAGAGCAATGTTGGTGTTACTTAGAGAAAATCAACTAAAAATACAGGTAAATGGAATAAAAGGAGGGGCACACATCCTTATGCCAAAATCATTTTGAAATAAGAGAACTTTAGATCAAACCAAACATAGGCATAGGACTTTATAAAGCAGAAAAGCAGACCCTAGGGCTCCTTCTGGGACCTCTGCCTGAGCACAGAGCAGGAGTCCCCTTTGTAGGAAATTTCCAAAAAAACTGTTGGATAAGATACTGGCAAAGAGAAATACAGCAAATTATCAAGAAGATAATCAAGTAGGATTCATAGCAGGGATGAAGAGAAGGTTCAACAAATGTAGAGTAATAAAGGTAATACATCATACTAATAGGCCAAGAACAAAACTCATGTGATTATTTTAATAGACAAGAAAAAGCACTCAACAAAGTCCAATCTTATTCATAATAAAAATCATACAGAAAATTTGGAATATATGCTCTTTATCTCAATCTGATATAAGTCATGTGGGACAAATCTCAGCCAAAATCACACTAAATGGTCAAAAACAAAGCTTTCACTCCAAAATCAGGGACAAGACTCCTGTTCACTATAGTTCTGGTAACATTAGCTGGAGCAATTAGACAAAAGCAGTGAATAAAAGAATAGGTAGGAAAGGAAGGATTGAAATTGCATTATTTGAAAATGGCATAATATTCTATATAGAAGATCACAAGAGTCCATCGAAAACCTTTTAGACTTAATAAGCAAATTCAATAGCAAATTCCATAGATGGATATAAAGTCATACTTCAAAATTCAATAAAACTCCTGTACACAAGTAATAAATTTATCGAGAGAGAAATTAGGGAAACCACAATAGCATCAAAAAAGAGAAAAAAAATTGAGACAGTGTCTCCCTTTGTAGTTTAGGCACACACTGAACACTCTGTGCAGCTCAGGCTGACATAGAATTTGTGGTGATCCTCCTGCCTCTCCCTTCAGAGTGCAGGTGTGCATGGCCTGCACCACCAGGCCCAGCTACAAACGAGAAATATTGAGGAATCAATCTAAGAACGGTACATGCTCAAGGTCCTTCCAATTGAGCATAAGTGACTCAAATGAATCATTCTTTATGACTAACACAACGTTTTATTAAAAAACACATCTTTATCCAGTCTTCCATTGACAGACATTTAGACTGTTTCAAACACTTGGCTATCACAAACTGAGCTGCTATAAACCTGGGTGCACATATGTTTTTCTAGTATGATTATTTTAATTCATTTGTATATGTAACCAGCAGAGGAATACCAGGGTCAAGTGAGACCTTGAGTCCTAGTTTTTTAGGAATCTCCTTAATGATCTCCATAGTGGTTGCACCAGTCTATATTCCCACCAAGAGGGGGAGAAGGTTTCCTTCCTCCAGTATTTGTTGCTGCTTGATTTCTTAATAGCAGTCATTCTTTGTAGAGTGAGATAAAATCTCAGTGTTGCTTTCACTTGCGTATCTTGAATGACCAATGACGTTGAACATTTCTTCATGTTTCTTAGCTGCCTTTACTTCTTCATCTTCCTTTCAGATGCTCATTTTTGAATTGGGTTTTTAAATTTGAAGGACTGATTTTTAGAGCTCTTTATACACTCTAGGTAGTATACCTTTGTCTGAGAAATGGTAAAAGTTCATTCCCATATTATAGATTGTGTTTTCTCTCTGTTGGTGGTTTCTCTAAAATAAATAGGACAGAGATGTATAAATACTGTATCTCTTCTCTAGTATACAAAAATGTAGGTGTAAATTAATGGCAAAATGTATGATAGATAATGCAAAATAGGAAAAAAGGATGCAAAGGAAAAGGGAAAATGAGTAGAGGAAAGTAAAGAAAGCAAAGAAAAAATTTGATAGGTTAAAAAAGAAAGGAGGGCCAGAGATTTAGCTCAGTGGTTCAGGCGCCTATCTATGATGAATGTGATCATTATGTATATCTCAGATATATCAATAATCTTAATGTATGTTTTTAAAGAAAGGAAAACAAGACATATCATAGCTGCTTCCTCTCCCTGTCTCTTCCTCTCCAGAATCCATTCCATGTGAGGTTACAACAGTACTGTCTGCAACCAGGAAGAAGAACCTAATTACGAACCAAATCTACTGGCACTTTGATCCTGCCCCTCCCACCCTGAGAAATATATCGAATGTTTAAGCCACTAGTCAGTGATATTCCATGACTGAACGCCAAGGTAATTGAGACAGAAGCTGCTGAAATCACACTGCCCTGACAGCACTAGAGCTGTTTACATTACCTGTCAAGTCAGATGTAAGTAGCAGGGATAAAGTCTTGGCTCAGTCTGTGCCACAAACATTAGAATAGATCTCTCCACCTGTTCAGGGTTCTGAAACAATGTGATACAAACAACCAGCTACTGTTTCAATACTTAGGAAGTAGTGCGCTAACATTTACTCAGTCCTTTGTATTTTCTCATCTAGGACTGTTTAGTTTTCAGTACTCAGTAAAAATCTGTCTTCACCAAGACAGCTCACTCAAATCTTCTGTACTTCACGGGTTTTTTTGACTTTCAAGTACTACATAGCTGTTGTTTATACCGGTCTCCCACGCAAAAGATTTACTGTTATTCTTTGACTTTGATGTAATTTCATTTTTATTTCAATTTTCACTTTTAATCATTCTTTAATATTTTTGAAGATTTTTTTTTTTGAGACAGGGTCTCGCTTTATAGTTCAGGCTGGCCCTGAGCTCACTATGTACCCCAGGCAAGCCTCGAACTCAGCAATCCTCCTGTCTCTGCCTCGCGAGCGCTAGGATGACAGGCGTGAGCCACCAAGCCAGGCTGAAGAAAAAATTTAATAAGTGAGCAGTATGCAGTCTATTCATTTGCTTTAATCAATAAACACAGATATTACTGAATTATAAGTTATCTATCATACAATTTGTGTAAAGTCATGATATCTGTGAGAGTTTTTGAGTTAGAACATTTTTTCATTTATAAGAAATTGTATATAGTTTAGTTACTGATATACAGACAAGGAATTTTAATATTATTCTGGATGTTTTAGAATTTTAGAGCATAGATTATTATCTGTGTCAAAAATATCTGACATTAAAGATGAATATCACTCATCTGGAAAAGTGTTTTATATGTTATGATAAATTCAAGTATATTTGACAAACAACAAAGATCATAACAAAATTATTTGTTAAGAAACTTCTCTATGTTACTCAACAATTCTAACTTTCAGGCACTTTCTATAGTGTCATCCAGATATTAAATAATACCATAATTCCTGAAATCTACTAATGTTATATACTAATACTACAACAAAATGTAAGTAAGCTGCTAATATTAGAATATCTTTATGTTTCTATTTGACAATTATATAAAGTGAATAAAACTTATGCAAATTCTAAATTTGCATATGATTATTTTTCACCCTAACATTTAATGTTTGTGAAGGCACATGAAAATATTAGTGCCTACAACTCAGGAAGAGGATCATCATCCTGCACTTATCAGAGTCAAAATAATTCAGAAGATATACTATTTCCACCTATAAATTAAACATTGAAACCACTATTTCTGATAGAGCCAGATTTTTTCAAATCTCTCAATTCCTAAATTTTTTTCCTTTAAGTTTTTCTATTTATTTCCATTTATCAGAAGAGGCAACATGGTTCACACCATCCTTTATAAATCATATACCTTCTTACAGGGGAATTCTTATTGGGAAACTAATTTTCATAATTTTCAAAATGTCTCTCTAGTAGACGATTGAAAATTAATGAGAAAAGATTAATGTTTTAGGGGAGGAGGGGGGAGTGGGTAGGGATATGGGTAAAAATGAGAATTAACTTGTGGCATATACTGGTACAAATTTCCCAATGTTATATGTGATTTTGAAATGTATATAAATTGTACCAATAAAGAATTCAATTAAAAAAAGATTAATGTTTTAGAAGATTTTCTATGATTTTTTTATTCTTACATTTTATTCCATTACTTTGAAATTCCACTTCCACTATTAAATAAAATACTTCTACTAAATTAATATTTCATATATTTAAATCCTCCTCAAAACTATTTTTCAATTGTACTTCTTTGAAGGCTATTGGGAAACTGAAGGTTTAATAATTTGACTTCCTAACATTTTACCCTACGTTTATATTTTGAGTCCTATAAGTTGCTTCATATATGTTTATTTTTCTTTGTAGGTAAATATAAAACTCATTTGTGTTATAGGTTGAGAATTGTTTATACTTGAGAATTTTGTTAATTTCTCTTTCTAATAACTAAATATTGCCTAGTAGAATCAATAAGAAACAATGTAATTTTTAATTCACATGAATGGTACTTACATATGAAAGTAATTTTTAATGAATAGTGCAAATATACCACTTAAATAAACTGTAAACAAAGTGAATTTCTTTCTCTGAATCTCCAATCAATAAAATTAATATCATCATATTAACCCCAGCCTACAAAAACTCATTTTATATCTGTTTTATAGATAATTACTAAAACTATGTAGCTTTGTGATAGTTATATATATATATTTTTTGAGACAGGGTCTCGCTTTGTAGTTCAGGCTGGCCCTGAGCTCACTATGTAGCCCAGGCAAGCCTCGAACTTGGCAATCCTCCTGCCTCTGCCTCCTGAGTTCTGAGATTTCAGGCATGAGCCACCACACCCAGCGTAATAGTTATAATTTTTAAGTTTATATGATAATTAACTTTAATTATCAACTTGGCCAACTTTAAAAATTAACAGGAGATGTGTATAGTGCACTTCTGGGTGTATCTGGGTGGGTGGTGGTGGCATGAACTTGAGAACTGTACCTGGTACTGGGCTGCTTTCTGACCTCACCTGCCTTCATCACTAGACCCAGATATTGTCCCTTCCATCATGACATTTTGGCTTTTGTCCCAACAACCCATAGACAGAAGCCAATATGAAATCATGAGCCAAAATAAACTGTTCCTTTTTTAAACTGTGGGAGTTAATGTGTTTTGTGCCAAAGATGGAAAACTGAATAATAGAGCTTATAATTTTTTATAATAAATGAAAAGTATTAGTATGATTGTTGTAATTATAGCTCCTATGAATATTTTATTCTAAGAAAGAAATTTTCTTTTTGTCACACAAAAGAAATATTTTACATTTGACATTTGCTTTAATTTACCTAAGCAACTGATCCTGTCCTACTTATTTAATATTCAAGAAAACATATCTATTTCAGGTTGGCTATCAGATATAACAAACATGACATGAATTGTATGAATAGTTTGCATTCGAATATGAAACCAAATGTTCTATTGATGTTTGTATCACATCTACAACAATGAACAAGAAGTGTAAATAATCACTTGATGCTAAAGACTGAATTTTTGTGTCACTTCTAAATTTATATATTGAAGACTATTTTCCTGATATGATAATTAGATGTGGTTCTTTTGGGAGGTGATTTGATTAAGGAAGAGACCTCTCATTAATGAGATTAATGATGTTATAAAAGACACCCTAAAGAGCTACCTTGTACTCCTATCTCTTGAGGACACAAGAGGAAGGTTCTGTTTACCAGCCATGAAGTGTCCCTCACTAAACACTTGATCTGTCAAGTCAGCATCTTGGAATCTGTAACTTCTAGAAATCAGAGACATAGTATTTTGTTGTTTGTAAAAAATCTACTTAATGACTTTTTTGTTATACCTATGCAAGTGAACCAGGATATCTCTATATTAGATATGGTTATTCAGCTACATTTCTTTACCTAAAGTTACATTATGTAATAAAAATGATTATTCAAACACTATTTACTCTAACAGCTTGTGTTAAAGACCAATTTATATACACATGTAGTAAAATCCTGTGACAGTTCCAATGATAACCAAACAACGAGTTTAGATTTAAAGTAATTGACAACTGACTCACAAATCCTGAGAACTGTAGACAGGTTAGCTGTGCAGTCATACCTGTATCATATAGTTAAATTCAAAATAACATATTTTTCCTCTTAGTAGACTTTAGACACTAACTATGCTATGTATTATGATGTTTCACTCATATATAATGTTTCTCTGTGTGCATTAAGCTGATGTTTCAAATACACATAAATGCTGTCATCAGTTATTTCCCCAATTAATTGGTAATCATGCAAAATAAGTAGTGATTAAAAGATAAATGATAAATGAATATCCTGGGCAGTAGATAGAACAATTCATGTCACTTGAAAAAAATCATTCAACCAACAGGGTTCACCACATTCTGTTCAGCTTTATGTATTTCCACCATCCATCCACTTTTAATGTATCATATAGAGTATGCTGCTGAAATTTTTTTCCTGATATTTTTCTAACTTCTACTACTTAACAAAATGCCAGTTTAGAAGACCTAGAATTAATTTCATGAAAGGTCACATGGTATAGAAAAAAGATGCAAAGGTTTAGATTACTGCTCATTTTAAACTTTATATATATTTTACTCATGGAAATCTCCCGGGTGTGATACTCCCTTATGTAAAAATCAAATTTTAAAAATCTGCCCTAGTTCATTGGCCTACTATAAACCAAAACATTAATAAACATGAAAATGGAAGGGACAAGATTTTGCTTTCACTCTTAATTTGTTACTTTAAAATAATCACCCAACAGAAAGGTTTAAATCATCTATTTGAGTCAGGACATTTTGCTAAATATCAAGCCTCTTTGAAAATACAATGTATTCAGAATCTGCCTCACAAAGCCTGGTGGCTGGTGGCCAGTGTCATTTGGGACCACAATTAGTACTGAGTTCATACAGAAATACAAACTAATGACTTATATTTAGGTCCATGGTTTGTCCTACTGAAATATTTTGCTATGGGACAAATAGGGGGGTATTTGGTTTAATTTCAGTGTTGGACCAAGCGCCTTTCAACTTAGAACTAGAATGCTGGGCAGGGAATTCTAACCTCCTAGCTGGCTGTAGTGATGCCCACCTGTAATCCCAGCACTCTGATAAGCTGAGGCAGGAGGATCATGAGTTTGAACTCATCTAGGCTAGTTATAGCAGCATGCCAAGACCTTGTCTCGAAATAAAAAGTGAGGGAGATGGAACTCATTATGAAAGCCCTGAGATCAGTCTCAATACTGAACAAAATCAGAATTCTAATATTTGGCATAAGAGCCCTCGATGGGGCTGCCATGCAGGCAGGAACACTTTCAGCCACAGGGAGTCTCTGTCCTAGAGAAACACACCTTGGCCTTGTGCTTGCAGGTAGCTCTTCCTCCTGTGCTCACAGCAGTAAGTCCAGATGGCAGATACATTCTCTCAGCCATCCAAAACCACCAGTTTGATCATATGTTTTCAGCTCCTAAAGCATATTTAGCCAATCTGAGCTGCTTGGCTAGTGTCTTCACATTGTCTGTGGATGAATCAAAGATTATTTTTCTAACACGTTGGATAGAATCATACATTTTTAGTGGCAAATTCTCCTGAGTCATGACAAAATATGGGATCCTTTCTCTGAGAGAAGGTTTGGCCAGTAGTAATATATGGGTGACTTTGCATATACGGATGTATGAGTCACAGTGGCCCACTTCAAAAGTAAAAGGCCACAGAAGGAAAATGAGAACAGAATTTGGTAAAATAGAAGCATGTCGTAGAGTGACATGAAACAAAAACTGATATTTAACAACTACTGTGGTATCCGGGTCTCAGGATTTTACAAGGTTTAATTCTTTTTAGAAGTGGATTCCAGTGGATGATAGTGATCCCTCACTTATACACCTGTTTCTTGGGTTCTGTTTTTGTGGAGGAGAAATGAGTGCTGGATCCCTGATGCATGTCGTCAAGGTTAAAAAGAGAGTGAGGGTTAAAGATACTCAGGAGGGTAAAGCAGTCTAGTTTGGCTGTGTTGGTTAGGAATTTTGCAGGAAGACAATCAGTGGAAGTTATAAGTATAAATGTGAAAGAGAATAAATTAGGTAGGCTTACAATTGTGTAATAGTCTACTGTGACCATCTGCACCCTGGAGAGCCAGAGAACCCAGCATCTGTTCAGCCCAAGATGATGGAAGCCACAAACAAGAAGAATCAAGGATACAGCACTAGTTCAAGGTTGAAGGCCAGGAAGTTAATGGAGAGGCCCTTGAGTGAGTTCTAGGAAAAGGCTGAATAAACTGGAAATGATGTTCAAAGGTGATGGCAGGAACAGATGTGCCTATCTAGAAGACTGTAGCTCTTCACTAATTTCCTTTCCCCCTCTTTCGTTTCATGTAATCCAGAAGCCTACTGACCTGGGCCACCCATGACTGTGATGGGTCTTCCTCCTAGTTTGCTGGCCTACATGCCAGTCTTCACTGGAAACACACGACAGACGCAACCAGAACTGTCCTGTACTAATCTACTGGGGTTCTTATTCTACTCAAGCTGACATGTCACAGTTAATGGAGGTTTAATTTCATGAGGAACTTCACATAAAATTTAGCTTTCAATGGATCTTCAATATCCTTAGTTTTTCTTATTAGTTCACATATTTCTCCTCCAAAAAAGGGCATATCTTATACATTCTGTGTTTGATCGCATTTCCTAGAAACAGTCACCTGCAAGATGGTAGGAGAAAACATGTTGCTGATTTTAATTTAAACCATGGTATCTACTACTCTTGTTTTCTTCCATAGTTTTGTGGAGCAATGAAAAATGCTCATTTAGCAAAAGTGCTCTGAATTATAGCAATAGAGAATCCAGTTGCTATTGGATCTGACCCTTGTATAGAAACCAACAGCATTTGCACTCTAGGAGAAAGGCTGTGGGAGTTAAAGGTTATTAACTAGATGCTTTAAAGTTAGGATGTTGGAGAGTTAGGGCGTTCTACCCTTAAAATTTTGAGCCCTGTTAGATTTTAAACTTGGAATCATAAGAACACTTACATGAACAAAATTCTCCAAAGTTGTACTCATTTTGGTTTCAATTGATAATGTTCTCATAGTTACAGCAATAGTTACCAGAATTCTAAAAAAATAAATAAAGTTCCTTTGTCTACTTCCTGTACTTCCTTATTCCCTGTTCCAGTGAAACTAACATAAACTCCCTACAGCTCTTATGCTTACCACTTCTGCCGAGAAATTATCAGCAGTGCCCAGTATGTTAGGGATCAGTAACAATGCCATAGTAATCGCTGCTGGTTATTTTCCTCCAGAAGAAGATCTCTGGATCTGGAAAGCCTGCCCCTGCAGGAAAAATCTTTGCATCCTGCTGGGTGCGACAACAGAGTAACTCCCTAAATATACCCTAACTAAGTGAGAATATGTTTGAGTGAGTATCTTCCTTTAGGTACTGTCTAATCCATTTTGAAAACTCCTAATTTAAGAATTTTAGGTAATGTTCCTCACACTTATTCTAAGAAAATTTATTTTTCTTGTTCAGAAAATTTTATGGATTTTTGCACTAAGAGAATAGAAAGTCTCATGTTCATTTATTCCATTCCTCGTCTTTACACAAAAATCATATGAGTGCTTAAGTTAAATCACTTTATTGTATAGAAACTGTACAGTGGAGGATTAATTCTCACTGACTCTGACAGAAGTCGTTCTGGTGAAGTTTAATTTTGCATCCAGCTTGAAAGCAGAGTCCATATCTGGAAACTCTCTTGAGGACATATGTGATACAAATTGCCTCTCTCTCCCAGGAGGCTCATCATGTCGGGCCTAAGGCTCATGGCCTCTGGCTGCCACAAAAAGCTATGACTAGATAATATAAATTCAAATCCAAGTGCCCTCAATAAATTATTCTGTGAAAAAATGATTGTGCTTACATTAAGATTTAATAAAATAAAAAGACCTATATATTACTATTTTTTCTCTGCTGACAAAACTTCTTACCACTTCAAAGGTGTATGGTGAAGGGCACAGTAATTGTTTCATTCCTGATAATTTTTAAAACCTGTGAACTGCCAACCCTTGACCTGATTCCAGAGCTCTGGAGAATATGTAAAAGTTCTGTTAAACATCTTTCATCCCTTGAAAGAACACCTTAAAGTTCCAGCCTTCACAGACAAACTTCAGCTTTTTCCTTCCCACCCTCCCTCCCTCC
>PVIC010022614.1:0-27530 GCA_004025085.1 Thryonomys swinderianus
TAGTTCAGGCTGGCCCTGAGCTCACTATGTAGCCCAGGCAAGCCTGGAATTCAGCAATCCTCCTGTCTCTGCCTCCCGAGTGCTGGGATGACAGGCGTGAGCCACCACGCCCGGCACTGTGGTATGTGGTATTGATTGCTGGTGGGCGTGAGTCTCCACGCCCAGCATTGTATGTGGTTACCAGGATCGAAGTCAGGACTTTGCGCTTGCTAGGCAGGCGCCGGAACCACTGAGCTAACCCTCCGGCCCCTAACTTACAATATTTTGATTCTGTTTTCATAATACACAAAAGAAAACATAATATATGTACTACATCATCTAATAAGCAAACTTCCCACTATTTAATAATGTTATAGATCATGATCTGTCTTCCCATGAATGAAATTTAATATTTTAAAGAAATGAAAAAATGGCTTCATTGAATTGGGAAGTATTGTGAAATTTTTCAAAAGTAGTTCTTATTTGAGAATACTAATTTAAGAGATACACACATTTTATTTTCATTTTAATAGGGAATCTTCACCAATAAATGGCAATGTAGGACTATATAGCCATTAAAAAAAAAAAGCAACAAAACCCCTGTAAGCAGTATCTTTGCAAAATCTGGTTTTAGATTTGACCTAATTCTGCCGATATGTTTCCAAATATAGATTATTTCTAGAGCATGCTGCACTGTTCTAGTGTGTTGCATCTTTTAGAAAGCTCTTTCCTAATACTTTATATTAACTCTTACAAATTAATGAGGTGTATATACACACGTGCATACCTCTCTGTCTCATTATATGAAAAGTATGAAATATTTGAAAATTGATTATATCTTAGAGATATGAAAGGGAAAATAAATAATTGTATTTTAATGGAGCTCTAGGAAATTCACCTGTTTTTGTCATTTTGATTCTAGCAAATTAATCTTGACCTGCAATTTTTAATTTTTATTTTCAGGTGAGCTTTTGGGTTGTTAGAGAGATTCTTCATGCTCAAACGTTAAAAATTAGAGCAGAAGTTCTGAGCCACTATATTAAAACTGCTAAGGTAAGTAAAATTTGTTTAGCTCAGTCTATATTTGCCTGTGATACTTTATTGTTTATTGATACTGGAAAATAAGGCCTGTTGATAAGTCTAGTTTATTTGTCAAATGCCTTTTCCTTTATTTTTCTTGTTTTCTTCATTTTTCTTCTTTCTTCTTCTTCTTTTTCCCTGTGTAGCTGAATTATATCATCTGTTTCACAGGATAAGTAGTCAAAGGTCAGATTATGCTAAGTATGATATTTATAAAATATTCATTTTTCTGAAGCTAATGGGAAAAGGCATATAAAATTTAGTAGAATAGTACTTAGCTGTTTTTCAATTTACTTTTGAAATAGAGCACCCTGACAGACATGTGGAGAATAGGAATTCTTTTATTTTTGAAAGAATAATATATATGATGTTACCAAATATGTTCATTGAACAGCTGTTGTGTGATGCAGGTAATAACAGCAGGAGCAAACAAAACAAGACATTCCCAGAGAGGACACTGGGATAAACCTGTAACTGTTCCAAATTTATGTTAGGTTCATTAAGAGATGTGACTAATTATGGACACATTGGTTCCTTACGATTCTTGTAATACATGCATAACTTACCTATGAACAAAGAAAGTAGATTAAAGTGAGGTTACCGTGTTTGCAGTTATTGTTTTATAATTCTTCCCACAGTTTCTTTGAGCACATGGAAACAATTGTATTCTTAGAAATTCTGGGGCACTAGGTGGCAGAGCTTGACTTCTGTATATGTGTCATTTTTCATAAGTGTTACAAAAATTCAGAAACATTATGATAAGTTAGATAAGTATTGCTTTTTAGGAAAATAGACATTAATGGTTTTTCTCATAAATTTTGAATTTCCAATTTTTGATATTTTACTGTTTTAATTTGCTTCTGTGCTCTACTCAAAATCAAGTTTTGCTCATTAAACCTACCGTCTTTTTCATTAAATGATTTAATTCCTGTTTAGACTATTTAAGACTTTGAGCTATATCTGATGACTTTGCCTTTATCTCAGACCCTAATTTTTCTCTCATCACTATCACATAAATCCTGCTGTTGTGATTTTGCTTTCTAAATTCAGTGTGTTATAAAACTAGCAAGTAATCATTTCTCGGCCTTTTGGCTAAGATCAAGTGTAAAACTAGCAAGTTGCCCTTTTCCTTTGGTAGCTTGTACTGATTAATATTTTCCAGAAAGACAGACCAATAATACTCTGTAAAAGTGTTATATAGCTTTATGTATAAGACACATGAAGAGAAGTAAGAAGTTGTTGCAAGTGATCATAGGGGCTAGCAAGTGTTAAATCTGTAGGTATGCCAGCAGACTGGAAACTTATGCAGGAGTTGAAACAGTCTTGCAGCAGAACTTTTTCTTTGTAGATCTCTTTTCATTCTTCTAAATACAGAGACTAACATACTGCCTAAATCACCATAAATGCTTAACATGTACTTAATAAAGAATTAGTTCCCCAGCTAGGTAATATAACCTTTCTGAATGAAAGTTTATGTCATGTTTTATATTTATTATTTCATTTTTATTCTTTTAGGTTTTTTTTTTTTTTTGCTTTTTGAGACAGGGTCTTGCTTTGTAGTTCAGGCTGGCCCTGAGCTCACTATGGTGCCCAGGCAAGCCGCCGCGAACTCAGCAATCCTCCTGTCTCTGCCTCCCGAGTGCTGGGATTATAGGCATGAGCCACCATGTCCAGCATTGTGGTATGTGGTATTGATTGCTGCTGGATGTGAGTCTCCATGCCCAGCATTCTATGTGGTTACCGGGGATCGAACTCAGGACCTTGCGCTTGCGAGGCAGGCGCCGGAACCACTGAGCTAACCCTCCGGCCCTTATTCTTTTAGTTTTTGATGAAATGCCTCACCTCTGGCATTTTATAGTCCTGGGGCTTACCTGGTAGCAGAGTTAGGAAAGTTCTCTGATGATTGGGTTTTAGATAGAACCTTTTGGATGTATGAAGTAGTATAATAAAGTCTAGGAAATTAGTGCTATATGTCAAGTAGAACTCTTGGCAAACCTGGTGTTAGGCATTTTTCTGCACATCAATTATCAAAACAATATCTCAGAAAAAATTAAACAAAGACTCTGAGATTTGGGGCAGGAGGAAGCAGGAAATTGAAGTCAGTGGAGACCCAATGTGAACCTTACCCCTGCAATAATGGAAATATTTGACAGGAAAGCAGGTCAGCATCTTGGGTGGACCTTTGCTCTTTCTTCCCCCTTGAGACAGGATCTCACTATATAGTTCAATCTGGCCTTCACCCACTATGTAGCCCAGGCTGGCCTTGAACTCGTGGCGATCCTCCTACATCTGCCTCTTGAGTACTAGGGTTACAGGCATGCTCCCACCATGCCCACCTTGGACCCTTTCTTGAAATTTGGAATGTAAGACTGTGGATTAGTAATATTTTATTATAAGGAAGGAGACTGCTTACTAGAACCAGGATACAAATTTACCAGATAAATTTGAAACTGAGTGATAACTGATTTTTAAAAATACATTACCCAGTTGGAAATATATTTATTCCTAGAGGTTGGAAACAGTGGTCAGGTAGAAGATGGAACTTCTATTATGGGCCAGAAATAACTTATTGTAAACCTAGTAGGTACTCTGGGCCAAATATTTAGTTAGCTCAGTGGTTCCAGCGCCTGCCTTGCAAGCGCAAAGCCCTGAGTCCAATCCCGGGGTAACTGCATACAATGCTGGGCGTGGTGACTCATGCCCACCAGCAATCAATGCCACACACCACAGTGCCGGGCATGGTGGCTCACGCCTGTAATCCCAGCACTTGGGAGGCAGAGGCAGGAGGATTGCTGAGTTTGAGGCTTGCCTGGGCTACATAGTGAGCTCAGGGCCAGCCTGAACTACAAAGTGAGACCCTGTCTCAAAAAAAAAAAAAAAAACCTAGTAGGTACTCTAAAGAGAAATCTCTAATTAAATATTAGAACAGTATTGATTGCCTAAATTGTGCATGTCAATCTATGTTCGCCCTGTATTCATTTTTAAACTCTATCTCTCCCCCCTTATCTCTCAAATCCTCAGAAACTGTATGAACTGAATAATCTTCATGCACTTATGGCCGTGGTATCTGGCTTACAGAGTGCCCCGATTTTCAGGTTAACTAAAACATGGGCGGTAAGTAATCTTCCTTAGTTAATTGAAAGGTTAACTTCCCTGGGAAATAAAGGTATCAGTTTTTAAAACTTCTTAAGATTAATATTAAGATAGGTAAGCTTTAAATTACATTGTTCTCTGGACTCTACATTTTTCTTCTGAAGTGTTTGATCAGATTTGTCAGGTAATTTTGTGGGTAGCTGACAATTTGATGTTTGGTTTCTACTTTTTTGAGAATGATTTTCATAACCTTTTTAAGCATCTTTAACAATACAGTGTTTCATATTCACGTATGGGAAAGTATGAGTGTAAAAACACATTTAATCATGTTGAGATTATGATTTTAGTAAGTTTGAGGAAAACTTAAATCGTAAGTTTGAAAAAATTTAGTGATTTACACTTCCTTTCGTTTATAGTCATAAGTCTTAGGATTTTTTTCCCTTAGGACAAGTGGAAAATCTGATGGCAAAATGGAGTCATTATATTGATATTTTTCTGATGTTATGTTAATCATAGTTGGTTCTATCACTTTGACAAGGTAAAGTATGAATTTTGATATCTGCAGATAGAAGGGCTAATCAAAACGTGTTAAAATAAAAATAATTCAGTGCAATACATGTTGCCATTAATTCCCTCACCATGTTTCCCTTTACTTTGAATGTACTTATCCCATCATTCTTGTCACTTTCTGAAGCCGTTCTGGAAGTCCTCTTTTTCAAGTGTTTTTGCTAGGTTGAAAGAAAGAAAGAAAAAATATAGTGAAGACCACTATTCAGTGCCCTTCATTGAAGGACAGGCTGGTAGAAACATCGTAGCAGTTCCTTATCCACTGAGTCTGTGCAGCTTCTGTGCTCTTCAG
Organism: Thryonomys swinderianus; assembly: GCA_004025085.1. Lineage (NCBI taxonomy): Eukaryota > Metazoa > Chordata > Mammalia > Rodentia > Thryonomyidae > Thryonomys > Thryonomys swinderianus. The sequence continues at coordinate 5,012 of PVIC010022614.1, forward strand.
TCACAAAACCCATGAAAGGGATATGTTTTGAAGGAAGGGAATGAAAAAATTGGATGGTAAAATTTAAAAAAATGGAAACAAAGTTTATGTATATAGGGAAATGGGGGTGATAAAGGAGGGCAGGGGAATAGGAAAAAATGGGACTCAAGAAGTTCTCAAGGTTGAATGTGATCATGATGTGTATCTAAAATGTACCAGTAAACTCAATGAATGAAAAAGAATCTTCTAGATACTTTTAAGTCAGTAAATGCCAGTAGCAAATGTTACAACTTAATGCTGTCTTGTTTAATACAGTGGCCACTAGCTACATTAAATTGAGTTTGTTAAGATTAAATTAAAAATTCAGTTCCTCAGCCATACGAGCAACATTGCAAGTGCACAACACATGGGTTTCTATCATCACACAGAATTTTGGTGGATGGCACTTACCTACTAGCACGTTGAACTTGATAAATGGTTTTAGGCAGGAAAGTAGGGAATGTGTGATGATAAGGTAAAAGAGTTTGTAAAGAACAAGAAACAAAGATTATGTGTAACTGACCTCTAGATTAAAAGAAAGATGATGCTTAGAGAAGAGGTTAAAGATGGAGATCTTGTAGAGGAGGAGTATGATTTCAGATGGTACAATAAAAGTGGTTTTATTGGTCAGGTTAGAAAATATTTTATGAGTTTCATATTTACTGGGGTTAAAACTTTGAGTAAATGAAGAATTTTGTATCTTGTTTTTAACTGTTAAAGGAAATATATCAAAAAGCCAACAAAATCTTGTAAAAGGGAAAATATTAGGATTTTTTTCTTTAACATCAAGGAAAAGAATTACATCTTGCTGTTTTATTCTGTTTCTATACTGTTTATATTGTGCAATATAAAAACTAAAAACTTTATCTTTGAGAATAAAAAGGGGGAAATAAAAATTACTATTTATGATGTCCAGTTATCTAAGTCACTGAGTTCCCCAGTTTGAGCTTGAACTTCGGATCCTCCTTCCTGAAACTTGCAGAATGCTGGAATTACAAGTGTGCAGCACCACACCTGGCTCACAAACAGATACTTTTATATCAGTGTCAATAACAACGTTAACCATAGACAAAATTTAAAAAGTCAGTCTTCTGTGTAAGTAGATGGATAAATGAAAGGTACATTCATATAGTAAAATATTATCCAAAGGAAATTTTGTGATAATGCTATACCGCGGATAAATCTGGCAAATATCAAGCTTTGAGCACCAGAGATGTAGCTCAGTGGCACTGTGCCTGCCCAGTAAGTGCAAAGTCCTGAGTTTGATCCTCCATACCACATACACACACATACACACACACAAAAGCCTTTGTTAAATGAGGGAATTTAAAAAGGCAAATACCATTTCAATTCTTTGAGATACATAGAAGAGTCAGAATTTCAGAGACAGAGTAGAATGATGGTTGCCAGGGACTGGGCCAGGTAAGCATAGGGAGTTAATGTTTAATCGATATAGTTGTTAGGGTATACTTCTTATTTCCTTTGAAAGCTCATGTGTTAAAGGGTTGGTTTTAGGCTGGTGGTTCTACAGGAGGTTCTGTACCCTTTGGGAGGTGAGAAGGTGTGGTGTCATAGAAGGAAGGTGGATCGCTGAGGGGCATCCCTTTGAAAGGGTAGTGGAACCCTAGCCTCGTACCTTTTCTCTCTCCTGACAGCTGTGAGATGAGCAGCTGGCCCAACAGACTGCTGCTCACTGTGATGTTCTGTATCTCAGCCCAGAGCTGCCAGCCAGATAACCATGGACATAAACCTTAAAACTGGAAATTCTGTGTATGAAAGATATGTCCATTACAAAATTACTTAAAGTAGTTAAGACAGAGAAGCAACCCAATTGTGAATGGGTGATTAGCCTTTAAAAGAAAAGGCATTTTGTAAAAAAGTCTCTTGCAACAACATGAGAATATTATCCTAAGTGGAATAAATTGAACAACAGAGAAATATACCATGTCTCATATGTAGGATCTAAAGTCTAATATATTAAGGCAGAGAACAGAAAGATAGTTTGGGGAATAGAGAAAATGGGAGGTGTCGATCAATGGGTATAGTGTTTCAGATATGTAGAGTAAGTTCTGGAGAGCTAATACACAGCATGATGACCGTAGTTAATAATTCTATGTTGTATACTTGAAATTTCCTAAGAGAATAGATGTTAATATATTTAGGTGTTTTACTATATTTACACAAAAGGTAACTTTGAGGTGATGACTGTATTAACCACGTTGGTACACATTTCAGTATAAATATCTCAAAATATACATCTTAAATACAGTTTTTATTTGTCACTTATATCCTAAAAATACATGGAGAGAAAAGATTGATTTTTCAGGTATAGGAGGAAGAGATCCTGAAGAAGAAAATGGAAGTTAGGGACATGGACACTATGACAGATATCAAATGTATTGTGTAACTTGATCAATGTAGGATTTGAGCAGGTTTAGATGTATCTACCCATAAAAACAAAATAAGCCAGAAATAGATTCTTGCTATAGAATGCTGATGTGGCAAGTGGAAATATTGTAAATCCATGAAGAGATAGATTATTAATTGGAACTGGAAAATAGATTAAGATAAAATAATTTTGCCCCTGCACCACTTATAAAAATCATTTTCAGGGCCTGGGGATTTGGCTCAGTGGTTCTAGCACCTGCTTCAAAAACACAAAGGCCTGAGTTCAATCTCTGGTACCACATACCACAGTGCCAGTGAGGTGGTGCCTCAACCTGTAATCCCAGCTCTCGGGAGACAGAGCTAGGAGGTTTGCTGTGAGTTTAAGGCCAACCTGGGCTACAAAGCAAGACCCTGTCTCAAAAAACTAAAAGACAAACAAACAAAACACCATTGTCAGATGAATGTGAAATTCAAAACTTTAAAGCTTTTGGGTGAGAAATGGGTGATTATCTCTCTGGTTTGGCGTAGCATAAATATGAATTTTTTAAAGCTAAGCTGCACAATGTTCCAGAAATAAAGATGAATATATTTTCTGTTCATCAAAAGATACTTTAAAGAAAACTATAAAGGACAGCAGAGGTCAGGGAGATAGGTATAACAGCTGTAACTGATTGAGAATTTAAGAATTCTAACAAAAAATAAGAAAATGAAAATGAGTATTATAAAGGTATCTTTTAGAAAAGAAAGTATACATGAAACCAATAAAGTGAGTGATCAGCTACCTGCAACTTCGTGAATTAAATCTTAATGTCAAAACTTGAAAAAGCAGAAGCAATCATCACATTGTGGGGAATTTAGCTCTGTGATAGAGCTGTTAGAAGATGCCTTGGGTTTAATCTCCAGAATTACCTTACCCCCAAAAAAATACAAGTACAAAAATAAATTTTTTTTGTACAAGAATACAAATAGTATATGATACTCTGTAGTCAGAATGAAATAAGATGTAAGAAAAAGATGAACCCAAGATTTAGGATTGCTGTTAAACCTTAAAAATAATCAAAGGAATTTGGTATAGAAGGAACACATAGGTAGATAAATTATTGGTATGTAGTTCTTATGTAGGAAGTTAATGCATGTATATTTGTTATAGAATTTAAAAATAATTTGACAAACAGGCAAACAATGTCATGATCAAAGGATTATAATCTATAACCACAGTTAAAGATGTATAAATATTTATGCATATAAGTATGTTCATACGTATTTTACAGGAATACCAGGTGTGAGGGGCAATCTGGAAATCTTGTATTTCTTACAGTGACTAACACGAGTAGGCCTATTTGTTGTGTGTGTGTGTCTGAATTTTTAGAGATAGGGACCTGCTCTCTAGTTCAGGCTGGCCTTGAACTTATGGCAGTCCTCCTGCCCTAGCCTCCCACATGCTGGGTTACAGGTGGGCAACACCACACCCAGGGGTGAACAGACATATTGTCATGTTAGGTAGATAAAGAATCTGCCCAGAAATCTATGGGTTTCCTTTTACAGTAATACAAATGAAGATACAAAGAGCTCTTCCCCTAGTTGTCATACTCTTGACCATAAAGACTGATGATGAGAAAAACGTGGGGAATTACAATGTTGTGAAGTACTTCATTTTTGTTTTTTGTTTTTCCTAGTGTTGAAAATATAATGAAGTAATAAAAAATAAGATAAACATTAGAAAAAAACACAAAAGAAAATTAAGACTTCATAGTTATATCAGGGTGTTCCGAGTATCAACAGGGAAATAGTCCACAATGAAGTGGGTCTTTATATTCTTCTGTTAATCCTACCACATACTGAATTGTATCTTACAATTCTGGTTACTGATCGAATATGAAAGTTTCAAAAGTAAATTTTTACTACAATTTTTTCATATGTAGCAAGATCAGTTAAGTGTTCCAAATAATTTGTTTCTCTTACCATCTGTATTTTTGAGTGTGAATAATGGTTATTGTTATTCCTACAATATCTGTAACTGTTTTGCTAGTCTGAAAACAAATTATTCCAAGTGGTTGATTTCATTGACTAGTAGCAAGCAGAGTTTTTTTTTGCATCTTTACCTAGAGAATGCTACTCTTTTAGACACTAGAATTTTATCTAAAAACAGAAAGCAACAGACTCATTGAAATAATACTTTAAAGAGGGAATACAGCTCATTTTTGTGATAGAGATTATCTGAAAGTAATGGCATCTTTGAGATGCTTAAAATTGCTTAGTCACGAAAAATCAATTCTAACTGTATTTTTTGTAGTATTAGGCAAACTAGATTTCAAAATGTGTATGATATTCTATAGTCAGAGTGAAATAAGATGTAAGAAAAAGATGAACTCAAGATTTAGGATTGCTGTAACACCTTCTTAAATGATCAAGGGGGGCTGGAGATTTAGCTCAGTGGTTCCGGCACCTGCCTCACAAGCGCAAGGTCATAGTTTGATCCCGGTAACCACATACAACAATGCTGGGCGTGGTGACTCAGGCCCACTAGCAATCAATACCACATACTATAGTGCCAGGCGTGGTGGCTCACACCTGTAATCCCAGCATTCAGGAGGCAGAGGCAGGAGGATTGCTTAGTTCGAGGCTTGCCTGGGCTACATAGTGAGCTCAGGGCCAGCCTGGACTACAAAGCGAGACCCTGTCTCAAAAAAAAAAAAAAATCAAGGGGATTTGGTATAGAAGGAACACATAGGTAATAAATTATCAGTGTAGCCGGGCGTGGTGGCTCATGCCTGTCATCCCAGCACTCAGGAGGCAGAGACAGGAGGATTGCTGAGTTCGAAGTTTGCCTAGGCTACATAGTGAGCTCAGAGCTAGCCTGAACTATAAAGTGAGACCCTGTCTCAAAAAAAAAAAATTATCAGTGTATAGTTCTTATGTAGGAAGGTAATGCATGCATATTTGTTATAAAATTTTGAGACCTGGAAAAACAGATCTGTATTTATGAGTGTGTGCATGACTTGAGAGTATTAATATATTCTGGTACTTGCGAATCCTGTGGTTACCTTTGAATCATAGTCTCCTCATTTCTAAATACCAAATTTTTCTGTCAGACTCCTAGGAAAAGTCAAATGAGAATTATATAGGGAAAGTATTTTGCATGCTATAAAATAACACTAATATTTTGACACAAAATAAAGTGAAATCTTGTTACATAGTGATGAAATGGTTACTTCATACAGTTAAAAAAAATTTTCACCAGTTTCCCATATGATTAAAAATATTTTTCTAAACCCTTTAGTTAATATTGTGGGTGACTGACCAACCTTGTGTCTGTTACTCCCCTTGATCATCTCCATCGATCTCAAATAGCACTCACTACGACTTTACTCTTCATGCTCTTAAGCTATGCCTTTTGTGATAAAGTGATGACCAAGACAAAAAGACTTGTCAGAACTCCAAAATGTAGAGAATTAGAAATCTCATTAGGGGCTGGGGACTTGGCTCAGTGACACTGCACCTGCTTTGCAAGCACAAGGTCCTGAGTTCAATCCCTGGTACTGCAAAAAAATTATTTTTAAACATTAGGATTAGCTATTATTAAAGTTGTCAAGGAAAATTGTTGCACAGTTTTGTTAGCATAAAATTCAGTATTTCTTTATGATTATGCAAAAATTATTATCTTTGAGGAGGTAGGCAATAAAATATTCAAGCATTAGAGCTGAATGAGAATATATAATTTGTAAAAGTGATCAAATTGCTTCATCTTTTAAAATAGTAAAGAGAAATATATTATTTACTAATTATTACATACAAAGGCTATTTACAACTAATGTGAATTATTAATATATCTGATTTTGTTTTGTATACTAAGCAAAATAAAATTAAGGTCTAACTTTTAAGTTAAAATCCAAATTTATAGAAAATGCATCTTCAGATCTTTGCTACAATACAGTGGAACTTGTAAATAACTTAGGCTTTTCTGTTTGTTTTTTAGTTATTAAGTCGAAAAGACAAAACTACCTTTGAAAAATTAGAGTATGTAATGAGTAAAGAAGATAACTACAAAAGACTCAGAGACTATATAAGTAGCTTAAAGATGACACCTTGCATTCCCTATTTAGGTGAGTTATGTTATTGTGTTTATTATTCCTAGTTGTTGCTCTTCCTTAGTACCTAACAAATTCAAGGCAATTTTTTAGTTTATGTATTTTCAAAATCAATTACTACAAGATTGCTAAGCTGAAAAAACTGATGGAAGTTGTCACCTCATTGCCTGGAATGTATTTTCATATTGAATTACCCTTTAAAAGGTTTTTATAGAAATGAGCCATATGATGAAAATGATGTACTTAGCTGTTTCAGTAATGCTTTTAAAGACTGAAGCAGTAGATTACAGTGAGATTTTAATACATTAACTGAAGACACTGATCAGTCTTATATTGGTGTTAGATATTTTATTGTGAAGGGTAGTCTTAATGAATATTGGTATTATTGTTTGCCTGGGTAAAATTAGTTTACTGTGGAAATGTAGCGTAGTGCACTGATGGTCTGTAAATTTGTCTCTTTACTATTACCTTAGCAATTATTAGAGATTCCACTGTTTAATCAGTAATGTCATTAGACTATTTTCAAAAAATGTGAATAAGGCTGGATGCTAGGTTTTAAATGAAAATAAATTGTGCACAAATTGTTCATTTAAGTTTGTCTATTAAATACAAAGGTTATATATTCCTAGCATACATTAAGTTGATTTGATCTCTTGTAGAGTATTGGAAGTGATAAGTAGTTGTCTCCAGAATCTATGGCTCCTATTTCTACTCTTTTATCTAGCTGCCCAAACTTAATCACCAGTACACAGTGCACGTTTATACTTGATGGAGACAGGGTCTCACTATGTCTCCCAGGCTGGCCTTGTATGCTTGATCCTCCTGCTGAACCTCTTGAGTGACTAGAATTACAGATGTATACTGCCACACCCACTCATGTGTCCTAAGTTTTGCCATAATCTTGGCTGTCCCCTTCTTCAATATATAATTTGGGGTAATAGAGGATTTAAAAAATAACTTCATAATTCACAAGAACAAGGTTTTTATTGCATGAAGACATTACAGTAGAGTGAAAATTGGCAGTCCTTAGTTTCAGAGGGTCTCTGCTATAGTGTACTTAACTTTTAAGACATAGAGTTGTCCTTGAATTTTGTTCTGTTTGTCTAGAAATAGCATGCACAGGATCAGAATAATGTTTTTAATGATGGATGGGTTCATATTGATATCTTTGAATTCATTTATTTCACAGTTGAAAAAAATCTAAGGTCTAGAAATGTAAAAAACCTGAGTCAGAGTCCTAAGACCTAATTAATGAAAAGCCTGCCATCTAAAGTCTTAGTTTAGCTTCCTCCACTCACACCTGCTAAATTTGCATGCTGAAACATACTGTGGGATGATTTTTTTCTTGTCATTAAATTGTCTTTTTCGTACTAAATTCTATAATTGGTGTCTCCTAGTAGAAATTATCTTTTATTAAAAATGAGAAAATAACAAAATAATACTTTCATTCAGGAGTATTTGTTTTATATTTCCCCATTATAGTGACTTAATATGAATTTTGAAACTCCGTGTGCACTTACGTATACATGCCTATCATGTTTGTATATTGGTGTGTACTCATGCATATGCAAAGAGATAATAGGGAAGAGCAACTAGCAAAGTTGTTTCTGTGGAATCAAAGTCCTGTTACCTTCCTTTGCATTAAAGCAGATAAGGCAACTACTGAGAAGCAGATGTTAATGTGGACAAATAAAATGATTCTGTATCATCAGCTTAACACCTAGTAACTCCTTGTGTCACCTTCCATTTGTGTGTGTGTGTGTGTGTGTGTGCACGCGTGCTGAGGTCTAAACTCAGAACCTCCTCTTAAGTGTTCTACCATTGAGCTACATCCTGAAGCTTTTTTTTTTTTGAGACAGGGTCTCTCTTTGTAGTTCAGGCTGGCTCTGAGCTCACTCTGTAGCCCAGCCAAGGCTGGAACTCACAGCAATCCTCCTGCCTCTGCCTCTTGAGTGCTGGGATTACAGGCGTGAGCTACCACTCCTGGCACTGTAGTATGTGGTATTGACTGCTGGTGGGCGAGTGAGTCACTGCGCCCAGTATTGTATGTGGTTACCAGGGATCAAACCAGGGACCTTGTGCTTGCTAGGCAGGTGCCAGAGTCACTGAGCTAAATCTCCACCCTCCTTTTTTATTTTGGGAGAGAGGCATGTTAAATTGTCTCAGCTGCCTGAGTAGCTGAGATGACAGGCAGGCACCAGTGAACCCCGCTGTCTCTTTCTTTTCTGAGTTTTCATGACTTAAAATTGTGATTTTTCTTCATCACCATATAGTTTGCTTAAGGTGATTTAAAAAAGGTACCCTGTTCTTAACTGAGTTTTTGTTTGTTTAGCCTGTTATCTCCCTCTTCACTGAGTAGAAATTTTCTCAATAAGGTCAATTTTGTAGTTGAAACATTTTAATAGGTATTTCTCAAACTTCATCTGAATTTTGTGATTACGACATTGGTTATTTCTCCTCCTTGAAATTTTACAAATAGCACCAATCTTCTTGGTTTACCCTCTGTACTTCTGGCTCTTTCTCTCCCTTTCCCTTAAATGTTTTCTGTTTCTCAGTCCACTTTGCTTATTCTCAGTGGAGTGATCTCATTCACACATTCTTATATGTTGCTTAATGACTCCAAATCTAGGCTACACCTTGTATGTCTAGCTGTCTACTTAATTAGGCCTCCTAATGTTTTAGATTCTAAATATTGCAGGATTTTATTTAGATTTAAATATTGCTGAGGTTACATGGGGAAGTAACCTCATCATCTTTTCCACTTCTCTGAACCCAAGCCCCATCTTATCTTTTAGCTTAATTTATTGGTGAACACATTGTGTAGTATTTAATAAATATTTATTGGTTCAATTAAATGCTTTTCTGGCCTTTTCCATGTTAGCTGTTTTAATTTCTATTTCAGTAAAACAAATGTATTTGTGTGTCCTATTTTCATTGGTGAACCTCTGTTTCCTGTATTCTACAGCAAAAGGTAATGCACATGGGTCTGAGGTTTACCCAAGAATGGGAAACCAAAATGAAACAAATAATAAAAATATTAAGGGCCGGAGATTTAGCTCAGTGGTTCCAGTGCCTGCCTTCTAAGCTCAAGGTCCTGAGTTTGATCCTGGTAACCACATACAGTGCTGGGCGTGGTGACTCACGCTCACCAGCAATCAATACCACATACCACAGTGCTGGGTGTGGTGGCTCACGCCTGTAATCCCAGCACTCGGGAGGCAGAGGCAGGAGGATTGCTGAGTCCTAGGTTTGCCTGGGCTACATAGTGAGCTCAGGGCCAGCCTGAACTACTAAGGGAGACCCTGTCTGAATTTAAAAAAAAAAAAATTGACTCAGTTTGTTTCAAGCATGAAAATCATTCAGTGTAGTTAGTTTTAAACTTTCAGAATAAATTTTTTCAAAGCATACTTGATTTTCTTGAAAATGTGAAACATTACTCCTATAGATTTTTGACTACTTGATTTGTATCATTGCATGTCTTTATTTTTAAAATTCATGGTCCTTCAGTAGTGAATTGTGTTGAAGAATAAAAATTTAACATTAGCTAATATTTACTTTTTCTATTTTGTTCTCATTTAAACTTAATAGGTCATGATTTTTTTTGTTTCTCCCTTTTAGGCTATGATTTTTAAAGTTTCATTTAACCTTGATTTTGTAATCTTTTCCCATTCATATGAAAACAGACTTAATTACCATAAACTTAAATGTTTATGGGATGCTGTACATCTTATAGGGTAGTAGTTGGCCTGACAGTGTTTCAAAGAAATACTGTTTGTGAAAATGGTAGCCTCATTTAACTATTCTTTGCATATATGGAATTTGCATTTATCTGGTTTTTTTACTAGAAGTTCTAGGGAAAGAATGTATTGACCAAAAGAATTTATAGTGTAGGTTGAAAACATAACAGCTAATGATCTCTTCCTTAACATGAGAAAAGTGACCGAAACTATTAGTGTGTGTGTTTGTTTTTTTTTTTTACTAAAAATAATTACTAAACACAACCATTCTTTGTGAAACTTAAAAGTAGGGTAGGAATTAAATGGTAATTAAACTCTTTATTTCCATATTGCAAAATGTATTGTAACTCAACATGGATTAAATTATAAACAGAAGAAAATGTAGTCTTGGCTCTCTATTTCCCATCTTCTGAAAAAATGTCTCTTCTGTTTGCATTCAAAGTAAAAATTAGTCACCTTGGACAGTATAGTGAAAAATTCTTAGAACAAAGATGCAGTTTGTCTAGAGAGGAATAGTTTGGCAAATCTTAAGGAAAAAATTGTTTTATATGAGAATTATTGTTTTAAATCTGAAAATCATTAACAGCACTCATTTGTTCTTGTCATTGGAGAATAAATAATCTTAAGGGGCTTGTTGAAGAATTTGGCGTGGAAAGTTTTGCTCTGCTGCAAAGAGAAAAAATGTTGTACAAAAACAATTTAGTTAAGTGAAACATGGTAAATAATCTTTCACGTGTATGCCAAACTTCATTTCTACTTTATTCATATAATAGTAAGATGCAGTAGTAGCTCAAACAGATTATGGTACTTTGCCGAGAAAGTAGGCATAGTTTTAAAACTATGAAAATAAGTAATTGTTTCAGTACTATATATTGCTTCCTGTTGAGTAGAAGCAGAATGTTACAGAGAATTTCTACAGGACCCAGGTACACTGTATCCATATAACTCCTTCTTTCTCTGAAAGATGCAGCTCCACTTCTCTTCTCTCTTTTATCAGCCTAAAATGTCAAGTTGTCATATGAGGTTTTTGTTTTAAGAAAAAGCATCTGCATATAGTTCCCCCTCCCAAAAATACTCTGCTTTTATTCCTATAATGATATATTCATGAATGTACCTCATCCCCATAAGCTTTTTTTTTGAGACAGAGTCTCACTTTATAGTTCAGGCTGGCCCTGAGCTCACTATGTAGCCCAGGCAAGCCTCAAACTCAGCAATCCTGTACCTCTGCCTCTTGAGTGCTGGGATTACAGGCGTGAGCCCGGCACTGTGGTATGTGGTATTGATTGTTGGTGGGCATGAGTCTCCACACCCAACATTGTATGTGGTTACCAGGGATTGAACTCAGGACCTTGCACTTGCCAGGCAGCCACCGGAAACACTAAATTTCTTGCCCACCCATAAGCCTTTTTTGTTTTGATTCATGGTTTTATCCTTACAGCATATAAAGAAAGGTAAACATTTAGTATATAGAGTATTTGTAAGTCTAATTTATTAGATGAAATTTCCTCCTTTGACTTTTCTCATTATTTCTACAACTTCATTTGTTTTAACTCCTATTTAAATATAATACATATATGTGACATTTTTATAAATCAACTATTTACTCACCAGTATGTGCTTAGCACTGTGTTTAGTATAAATATGAATGAAAGGGATTTTGTCCTTGCCTTTAATGGAAGAGATGTGTGTCATTGTCTTTTGCATTGCACTGTAACCCTGTCCTCCTCACAGGTAATGAAAATTTTAAAGTATACCTGACCTTAGCAGAATCTTTGAGGTGTTTTCTTGTTTGCCTGTTTGGGTTTTTTTGTACTGGGGATCAAACTTAGGACCTAGGGATATTTTCCTTTCCTTTCTATAGCATTTGATTAAATATGTAAAAGGCTGTAACAATCATCTCAAAAATGCTTAATGTAAAAAAAAGTCAAAGATTTTTCATATTTTAAGAGTTTTATTCATTTCTTTGGTTTGATGTGTAGACCCTGCATACCCTAGATTACCCTATTGTTTTGATAATATATTATTATACATTTTGTTCTAAAACAGCAATACAGTATGTTTAGTCATTTCCTTTTGTATCCTGAGAATGAGCTCTGACCAAATGGCAGCTAGCCCTAACCTTTCCTTCAGCCAAAATTACATTCCTGTTTTCCATTACCTCATTTATATACTACATACTCTCTCTCTTTCTTAAATACTTAAACTCCTCTCATATTCTCTTTTGGTATATTTTCTGAGGTTTACTTTAGGCCAAATATAAAAGAGCCAAGGATGGAGCTTTATTAATTTTATTCCCATGTTTTTTAGTTATTGAAGAGCATATATCAAATTTTAAAAAAAACATAGCAGCTGTACACATCTGCATGCTAATTATAAATAGAACCAGATTTCCCAAGTTTTAACATCTTTGCCAGTGATTGTTTAAATTGTTGATACTTCTGGAATTTGTTTTATAACTTTTTGAATAAATTTCTTGAAAAAAATCGTCTGGGGATTTAGTTCAGTGGTTCCTGCACCTGCCTTGCAAGCACAAGGTCCTGAGTTCGATTTCCGGTGCCACATATCACAATGCCGGTATAATGGCTCCTGCCTGTAATCCTAGCACTAAGGAGGCAGAAGCAGAAGGATTGCTGTGAGTTCAAGGACAGCCTGGGCTAATAGTGAGTTTGGGGCACAAAGCAAGACCCTGTTTCAAAAAACAAAAAAGTAAAATAAAAATCAAGAAAGAGTTAGCTCTAAGCAATAAATATATTTTTTGGAAGGAGGTTATCCAGAAAATCCCTAATAAAGTTGTTGATTGCAATAATGAATAAAGCCAAAGTAAGACTGAACATTAGTTACATACTGTAAAGTGGAGTTCGCAGTTTGGTCTAGCCATACCCCTGTGGATTCTGCTGTTAAGTTATTGCATCCTCATTACTGGGAAAATACCTGACAGTTCCCTGAAACTGTTCTAGTACCAATGCTTAAGAAGCTGTCCAAACTTTCTGATCTGAGTAGCAGATAGGGGTTTTTTCAAAGTAAAGACCAAAAAATTAGAGGGAAAGGACACTTAACAAATACTGTGTATGTAAATACTAGCACACCAGATATTTTCCTTTTTGTTTTTTTGGAGACAGGATCTCGCTTTGTAGTTCAGGCTGGCCCTGAGCTCACTATGTAGCCCAGGCAAACCTGGAACTCAGCAATCCTCCTGTCTCTGCCTCCCGAGTGCTGGGATTACAGGCAGGAGCCACGTCGCCCGGCACTGTAGTATGTAGTATTGGTTGCTGGTGGGCGTGAGTCACCACACCCAGCATTGTATGTGGTTACTGGGATCGAACTCAGGACCTTGCACTTGCGAGGCAGGCGCCAGAACCACTGAGCCAAATCTCTGGCCCTATTCTACATTTTTATAATGTCAGTATTTAACAGATATTATAAAAGGTATTTCAGGAAATTTTGGTGTGCCTCATACCGTAGGTGAAATTCACTTGTATATTTCTCTTTATAAATTTCCATTTAAATAATACATGTATTATTTGTATGTGTTGTTTTAAAAATAAGTATTTCATATTATGGATCACTTAGTTCTTTGGGGAAAATCATTATTAAATATACCTTCAAAGAGTTAGACATAGGGCTGTGGGCTACAGCTCAGTGACACCATGTCTGCCTGGCAAGCACAAGGTGCCGAGTTTGATCCCCAGTATCCCCAAAAAAAAAAGGAGTCAGATACAGGCATTAAGTGTGAAAGCGCCAAATTTGAGTTGAAAAACTTTTATTTAGTGGAAAAAAAGTATTTTCTATTGGCAAAATTAGAGATTTCTAATTTCCTGTCTACTTTTATAAATAAAATGCATCACTTGGCTCAAATCTTAAAACTATTTTTTTCATTGGAAGTTAGATCATCCTTATAGTTTTAAAATGAATTAAGTATCTTGAACATGTAGTTTTGATATAAAATAAAGCTAAGATTTGCTTTACATTGTGACAAATATTTACATTTTAGAAAACATACTGCCTGTGTTCAATACAATTTTTGAAATCACTAGAATATGGATACGAATAATTACCCACAGTATACTGAAGGAAGGTGAAACTACATTCACAGATCTTTTTGTAGTTATAGTAAAATTCATTTTACAAACTATAGAAATAAATTGTGAAAAATAATATACATGTAACATTTACAGTTTGGGGAACTGAAAAATCAGAGTTTTGTGTCATTTAAATTGGAGACTGTCTCTCCTCAGTCAATAGGCTTGATCATCATCTGAACTGCTCTCAAGGAGTATGACCCGCCTCTGTATTCGGCCCAGAAAATCCCGTCTTGGTGTTTGCTTCTGTAGTGGCCTCCTCTGTACCACACTCCGTTCAGGTTGGAATGAGCACAAGCATTATACCACCAGCCTCCTTTATGGAAGTGAGCACAGTTGCCTTTGAGGAAAAAGGGTACCACAGTAAAAGTTTCTTCTAAGTATGGTACCTTGCAAATCATCAAACACTTACTATACTTGGAATAATTCAGTTTGCTTATCATGTATTGTTTTCATAATAGTAATTTTCCTACATTTATTCTATTACTTTTATCTCCTGTACTTAAAAAGATTATTTTAATTGCCTCTTTGGGCTTTTTTTTTTTTGCTTGCTTACCATGTACTTTTAAAAGATAAAATAGGGTAAATAAAATGCAATGTTTATACATAGAGATTTAGAGGAAGAGATTGGGAAAAGAAAGATAAAGAGTTGGCTAAAGGAAAAGGTAAGGTAGAAGAAGAATTCTCAAAATATCAAAAGCATAATACAGTAAAAAGCTTTACAAGCAAATAAGTCTAAGCAAGTAGACTTAAGTTCTGTTCATATCTCTTCACCTGCTATGCCAATGTGAAATAGGTTAAATTAGAGACCTGTTTGCTGCTTGCAAAGTTGAAGGAGAAAAAAATGAATCATTTTTCAGGGCAGATACCTCCCTTCAGTGCCAAAAACTGGGTTTAAAATGCAGAGTATATGAGAATTAAATTTAAAATTATAGGGACAGTCTAGTTATAATATCTTAATGAAATATTTGTTCATCCTCTAAATCCAAGCTGTTCTGGTGTCACTATGCCATGTCTCAAAATCATCCTGCTCTTCCCCTCCAAGAAATGCTCTACGCCATATGTCCATTTGGTTGCCTCATCCTCTTCCTGCAGCGCTTCATTCAGATAGTTCCTTCACACGTTAGTCCTTCCTGGGCAACTCAGTAGCACCCACCTCAAGCTCAGCTGCTTATCACTTGCATTTGTTCTCATTTTATTATATATAAAATGGGGATGTGTAATACATAACTCCCCCTAAAGAAGCATTTGTCTCCTCTCCTAGAGGTGAGCTCCAAAGGGCAGAACGTGTTCACCGCCACATCTCTGGCACTCACAGTAGTGTTTGGTGCGTGGTAGGTGTCACGTTAGTATATGAATTATGTTTTATTTCCACATGGATGTGATTTGGTTTGGCTTTGGTTTTCCCCTAGAATCTTGCTTTTCACATGTCATACTTTGGAATTTCTTAAAAGAAGTGATCCTAAAAGCTCTTCTTTACAGATTGTATGTGTTTTGGGTCCAAAATGACCTTTCAGAAAATAATTGAGTATCATGTATTTTTAAAACCATGTTCTATTTAATGCACAGAAAGTGGAGATTCTGTGCTTTGCTTTTGTTTTCCATGTTTTTACTCACCTGCATACATGTCCTTATCTCTGTCCAATGTCGTGAATTGTTTACCATTATGCCACATCATAGAATCTCCTGCATTTCCCTGGTAGGTTCCCAGGCGCAGTCTGTAGAATTCACTTTCAGGTTCTAGACGAAAGCTACTGTATTCTGCATAGACTTTCTTATCACTCCAGTCTTCTAATTCAATCAACAGTTTATAATTATCTTGATTGCTAAGCATATAGATATTTTCTAATCCAAGCCAGTACTCACTATCAATGTTTCCAAATCCTTTCTGTTAATAAACAAAGAAATATGAGTGTGAAAATAAGTAGAGAGAGTAAACATTGGAAGACTGTAGATAACTTAAACATTCTGTAACATAAACATGTTTGCCATTTCAGTGGTAATGTAAACTTCCATTTTAGTAGATCACCTGATTTTTATAAGCTCCATATAGTCATTTTGTTTTGCTTTGCTTTCTTTTAAATGTCAGTGTCTATTTACATAGTCAGCTTCAAGCCCTACAAATAAGATAAAGGCAAAACAGAACCAAATTTATTTATATCTCCTAAAAATATGAACTATTAAACTGCATAGATCCTTAAAAGTTAGGTTCCTAATCTCATACTCATCCAAAGAACCTTTTCTTTTTCTATAAAAGTACGTGAATATTTTCCCTACTTTAGTGAGAGAAAGAGGGTATCCAATATTATTAGAATCATTCAAGGAAAATGATAATATACATTGTAGTGGTTTTTTTGGTTGGCTTTTTTTTTTTTTTTGAGGATTTGTACTGAGGTACATCCCCAGCCCAATTTTTATTTTTTACTTTGAAACAGTGTCTCATTAAATTACTAAATTGACCAGGCTGGGTTAGAATTTATAGTCTTTCTGCCTCAGTCTTCAGAAGGCTGAGATTACTGGCACATACCATCATACCTAGCTCCAAATTATCTACTTTAGCTTTATTACAAGTAAAATTAGTAAATATAAGAAGATAAAGTACTAAAATTGTCTTCAGAATTCCCCTTTTAAAAGGTGTAAATCAGTTTGAAAAGACAAATTACCATTTCAGTAAGGATTTGACCATTTAGGTGCACAGAAAGACAGATTTTGTAAACCGGATCTTACACTCTAAATGTAGGATTACCCCATCATTTTGCTAGTTTTTGTTTAGAAAGTTATGCAACTTCTGACATCAGTATATAGTGTCACATTCTTAGATGGCTAGTAAATTTTCACCTAAGAATAATCACATACTATTTTAATTACCCATCTATCTACCATCTTTTAACCAAAGGTGTATATGTGCCACTCATAAAATTGGCATTATGAACATTCAAATTAGTAACAAAGACCAGTTGTTTGCCTTTCAAAAACTCTCATAATCTGGTTTTAAATGAAAATGTTGGTGTATGCCACTCTCCAGTAGCACATGTCATAAACTTAAAACATAGTTATCAGAATAATTAGTCAAAGAGAAGGGATTTTAAAAGCCCTTTTCTTATTGCTTAAGCATGTTTGATATTACAAGTAATGTTTTAGAAAACAGAATTGAGTAATAAAGTATAAATGTAGTCAAAACCAAAGGTACTTTTTTTCCTTCCTTGTTTCACAGAGGGAACATTCTAAAGTGTACCTTCACCTTGCTTTTTAACTGACTTTAAAACTAAAGGTAAGACTAGTCTTTTTTCACAGGTAAAGATTGAAAATGAAAATCAAAAAAAAGAAAATGAAAATCAAATCAATAGTAAATTCTGTATCTTACTGCACAGAAAAAATAGCCGCTACTGCAAATCTTTGTTCCCCTTCCCTCAGTCTTAGCTTGCTGATTTACCTTATAATTTTCCCAGTTTCTGAAGAAGTTGACAGAGCCATCAGTTCTTTTCTGAATGACAGTCCAACCCCCAGGATCCAAACTGTTTTCACACCATATTTGTATTGGTCCATTGCTGTTTTCAGGTTTAATCATATAAATCCCACTGACTGAATGCCCAGCTTCCTTTGCTTGCTGACAGTCTTTAAATGGCCCTGTAATTAAAATAGCATTGATCACCAGGAAATTTAATATGGAAAAAGAGATATTAAAATAGTTTTAATCAAGATTCTTACCTTTATGTTTTTCTTTACAGCTACCACTTTTTATCTGTTGTGTACACAGTACTATAAAAGTTAAACTAAAAGAATTACTCCAGTCCCACTATTTGGAACATTAACTTGTTTCATTTTCCACTCTTCTCTGTCTTGTTTGTATATAAACATTTTTATATTGTTATAATCCTAAAACAAGTAGAAAATTGGATCATGTATTTAATTTAACAAACATTTCTATGGAACTATAATCTCCCTTCTAACACTTACAGTAAATGTATACGAGTCCTTGACATTGATATATCAATGTTTACTGAAGTTCCATTCCAACTTTTGCTGTTATAATTAATATTCTACACAGTATCTTCATTGTTACTGGTTTCTCTTTTTCTCCTACTACTTTAAATGTTGTGGGAATGATGTACTGGGTCAAGAAAGTATCACTACATATCCTCACAGTATCCAGTTGACAGTTTCTGAAATTTGATTTCAGGGGAACACAGTAGTCTCTTGAGATACTCAGTGAAAAGGGAGTAAAATGCTAAATATTACTTCTTTATAGAAATTTGAAATATACTTTTTTTTTTTTTAAAACAGAGTCTTGCTTTGTAGTTCAGGCTGGCCCTGAGCTCACTACGTAGCCCAGGCAAGCCTGGAACTCAGCAATCATCCTGCCTCTGCCTCCCGAGTGCTGGGATTATAGGCATGAGCCACCACATCTGGCATCATGGTATATGGTACTGATTGCTGGTGGATGTGAGTCACCACACCCAGTATTGTTGTGTGTGGTTACTGGATCAAACCAGGGACCTTGCACTTGCTAGGCAGGTGCCAGAACCACTGAGCTAAATCTCTGGCCCTGAAATAAATATTCTTACATTTAAGACTGAGAAGCCCTGAGATAAATCAGAGTTCCCAAACTTAACAAAATCTGAAATTTCTCCCCATACAGCATTTATTAACAGCCAATAAAAATACATTTCAGGAGTGTTACTCTATTTTCAGTACTGGGGAATGAACTCAGAGTCTTGCATACACTAGGCAAATGCTCTACCACTGAGCCACACCCCTGGGCTAGCATCTGAATACCTTTCTGAAGCATTGTACCAGTCATGACAGATAGTAATTTTATTAACTCTGTCGATAGTTTATAGGTTTTCCACAGATAGAACAGTCAATTTAGTGCTTGTATCTTGGTTGGCGTTAAGGCCTATATTTAAATCCACTTCTTTCTAGTCCATGTTTTGAACTGCTGTGCTTCATTTGTCTGTTGTTTCATAATTTAAATATTCTATTTTTAATCAACTGGTAAGTTCTTTGAATTTTTATTATATGACAGAGTATTTTGTAAAATCAGATGTGATGTCTCATTCTTGAATTCGGAGTGTCCACCCTATGGGGATCTATAATTTCTAGTTTTACTAAACATCTTTGGTTTTGTACTTCACCAGTGTTGTGAGCCTTTTCAGAGCTTGCCTAGGCTACATAGTGAGCTCAGAGCCAGCCTGAACTACAAAGTGAGATCTTGTCTCAAAAAAAAAAAAAGAAGAAAAAAGAATTACCCTAAATACCTATTTGAATAAAGCATAAAAATTCCAGTTGTCAATTATGCTTTATTAGTTTTTAAATTCTGACATACATACTTCTTAGAAATTATGTGAAAACAGTAAAAATATATACAAGAATTTCTGTTCTGTAGGAAAAACAATTATTGAAATTTGGAGAAGTATGTAACATTTACTGTGCCTAGAATATACATAGTCCCTTTTGGGCCTTATTGGTTAAATGTCACTAAACAAATGTCTGTGCATCTCTATCCTCACAAAGGATCTTTACAGAATGTGAGCCCCAGCTTGTTCCTTGAATGTGAAGTCATTTTTTTTGTAGTCACTTCATATCTCACTATTTTAAGTCTTAAAGAGTTCATCAGTAATTTTTTTTTTGTGTGTGTGTGTGTGTGGTACTGGGTATTAAACTCCGGCCCTTGTGTGTCCAAGGTTGGTGCGGTACCACTTGAGCTAAATCCACAGCCTATCAGTAATTTTTTAATTCAATGAACAATAGTCTTCTCCTCTATTTTAAACACAAGGAAATTAAAACAAAAAATCAAGAGAACGGGCTGGAGGTTTAGCTCAGTGGATCCGCCGCCTGCCTCCCAAGTTCAAGGTCCTGAGTTTGATCCCAGTAACCACATACAATGATATGATATTAGGCATGGTGACTCACACCCACCAGCAATCAGTACCACACCCCACAATGCTGAACGTGGTGGCTCATGCCTGTAATCCCAGCACTCAGGAGGCAGAGGCAGGAGGATTGCTGAGTTCCAGGCTTGCCTGGGCTACACAGTGACCTAAGGGCCAGGCTGAACTACAAAGTGAGACCCTGTCTCAAAAAAAAAAAAAAAACGAGAACACCAATTATCTATTCATTCCATATTTTTATTATGTTTCATAAATACTTCACTGTTTCAGATTTTCAAAATTTATCCAGTGTCCATAAGCACTATAGATTACAAGCTTAAAAAATGAAACTGGAAAAGCTTATGGTTCTTGAGTTTTAATATCATTCATGTTCCTCTTCTGCTAATTTCCTTATTTTTGCATTCATTTGAAGTCCTCAAAGATGGCTATCATTACTCCTTTAAAATTCTTGATCTTTGCATTCCTACCTTGCCGAGAAGTTTTGTTGTTTTACTTAAGTTGTGAGTGGAATTGGGATCTTTTAAAAGGCTTTTTATTTGTCTACAAAACTTTTCTTTTTGTATATTAGAATAGGAATTTATATTGATTATATTTTTAATATTAAACCAGTTTTATATCCTAGAATAGAGTCATGTTGGTCAGATTTTCAGAACCTTTAGCATAATAATGTAAAAATATTGTCAATAACTGTTGTTTGTGATCTTGATATAACAGCTTACTTAATAGTTTAAGTAGCCTATCTAATAAATGTATTTTAATTAATAAACAATGTGACTTATTGGAGATTTATATAGACATTTCCACTGCAGAGTAATAATATATTCTAGAAAAAACTTATGTTCTCCAAATTCATACATGAAAAGTATCCTCTGATTTTAGCTGTTAGGATACTTTATTTTCAACAGAAGTTACTTGTAATACACACATTAATGTACTTGTGACAAAAAAGTTCATATAAACCAGGATGACTTTTCTTTATTGATATTGTTCTTTCTCCCTCACCATATGTGAGTTAACTTCACATTACAAAAACATGCATAGCAATCAAGTCAGAGGATGGTCAAGAGGGTGTATTTCAAGATGAAATTTATGAAAGTTTAATTCCTTAGTGAGAGTGAGATGAAAAGAAAGTGAAGTATACCTTCTTAGTCCCTGCTTGGATTATTTTATATAATGCATGGTAATATATTTGTTTATTCATAGGCAAGATTTTGGGAGACAGGGTCTCGTTTTGTAGTTCAGGTGATGCTGAGCTTACTGTGTAGCCCAGGCAAGCTCAAACTCAGCGATCCTCCAGCCTTTGCCTCCCAAGTTTGTTGTATGTGGTTATGGGGTTGGGGTGGGGATTGAACCAGGGACCTTGTGCTTGCTAAGCAGGTGCTGGAACCACTTAGCTAAATCTCCGGCCCAAGAACTTTATTTTTTGTTCTGTTTTCAGTTTGAGCCTATGTAGGCCCTCAGATATGTATGGAACTAAATGATTTCTAATAGAAGTGGTTTCTATAATTTCCTCAGTTCTGCATTATTTTAAAATGTGCCTTTTCTGCATCTAGTACAGGAGATTTTTTAGGCCCAGGAGATAAACAAGCATAGAGTCGAGTAGAAAAATTAACAAGAAAAGGATAATCTCATCATAACATGACAGGAGCTTTAATGAAGTTTTACACAGGGCACATGGTAACAGTATCTAAGAAACAACCAAGCTGTCTGACTTGAACTTTGAAGATTGAGTAAGAGGCTGCTGGTGCAGACGGTCTAATCAAGAACACTCAGCAACATGCTGAGGCATAAAGAAAGGGGTGGCTGGTCTTACAAGGCATGAACAGGTTTCTTACGTCTGAAATATAAATGACTGAGAATGATACTTAGAGCTTTTCAGACGGAGTATGTAGCCTACTGCAGTCATTTGACTACTGCTTCACTTTAAAAGTGCAGTCGTTGTGGTTATTCCAAAATTAGTCATTTTTTCCCTGAGTTAACACTTTCAAGGAAGTCAAGGATATCTGAAAATTATCATTCTTATTTAAAACTTACTGTTAACTGTAGTTTTTGTACACATGAAATGATTTTGGTTTTTTTGTTTTTTGTTTTTTTTGAGACAGGGTCTCACTTTGTAGTACAGGCTGGCTCTGAGCTCACTATGTAGCCCAGGCAAGCCTGGAACTCAGCAATCCTCCTGTCTCTGCCTCCTGAGTGCTGGGATTACAGGCGTGAGCCACCACGCCCGGTGAAATGATTTTGTTTTAATGCAGTAAATCTCTCATTTCAGAAATTTGTGTGTCCTATAACTGTCACCTTTGTGTTGTATATCATCTTTG
>PVIC010022615.1:0-27478 GCA_004025085.1 Thryonomys swinderianus
AAAAAAGAGACATGGCCAGATTAGGGTTATTAAGTAGGATGATGAGAACCTGGTGTTTCATTATACTTGTGTCTACTCTGATAGATGAAAATTTATACTGAGAAAATTTCCATAATGAAGTTCATTTTTTTAACATGATTGAAAGCCAAGTTTTACTTTTACTCCGCCTTTTCTATACTTATTCCCCTCACAGTCTTTCTTGACTTCACAAATGGCACATCTGTCTCTCCAATGGCTCAGGTCAAAATTGGGGAGCCGACCTTGCCTTCTCACTTTCTCCCCATCACTAGGAAACTGGGGACAAAATTTCAGAACATCCTAGACTGCGCCTAATTCTCATCATCTCAGTGCTTTCTACCCTTCTCTTTCACCTGGACCACAGGAAGCCCTGGAAACTCTTCCTTCCTTCGACCAGCTTCCCTGAGGTCAATTTCTCACACACCACCTGCAACGGCCCCTTTAAGATATAAATCAAATCACAGTCCCTTCAGTTCCAACAGTACACTGGTTTCTCCTCTCAGAGTGAGATCCAAAGTGCTGTACTTACGTGACTCACAGGACCCTAGTCGAATTGCCCGCACTCCCTACTTAACGCCCACTGCCTCTCCATTTATAACTTTTTCTCCTACTATTCACTTCCTCTTCTATCTGTTCCATCCACTTGGACACCCTTTTAGCTCACAAAACATGTGGAGGATCTTTGTGCTTGCTGAGCCCTCCACGTGGAAGATGTTCCCCAGATAGGAGTGTAGCTCACGGTTGTGCTTGTTAAAGTCTTTCTAATAATGTCACTTTCTCTGCATCCAGCCTATGGAAGATATTCCTCTGCCTCCTGTGCTTTATTCACCTAAACGTAACCTGCTTACCTCAGTGGGTTTCATCTA
This sequence comes from Thryonomys swinderianus, assembly GCA_004025085.1. NCBI lineage: Eukaryota > Metazoa > Chordata > Mammalia > Rodentia > Thryonomyidae > Thryonomys > Thryonomys swinderianus. Next base: position 885 of record PVIC010022615.1, read on the forward strand.
CCCGAATATGTACCTATTTGTTCACTAACCCCCCACTGAACTATAACTCTTGAAGATGGTTTTTTTTTTTAATATGCTATATTTCAACTTTCTTAAGACTAGGAGCAACGTATACAGTAAGAGGTACTTGAAAATGTTTTTGATTAGGTTATACTAGTGCTCGGTTCCAGGTAAATTGGTACGTGTGTCACTGTTATGCTTATTACTCTTATTACTGCCGCTGTGACTGTGAGGAAGATTGGGACCCTAACAGTTTGTGTCTCAGCAAGATCACAATGGTACATAATTGGCCTTCCTTTCTGTACACGGAAACAGAAGCTAAAACAGATAGATGAAGTCACCCCTGTGAAGGAGCCCAGTGGCCCTGGAGACAGTGTCTCCAGGCTGCAAACTCCATGTTTTCTGATGTCCCAGATCTCTTCTTCTTCCATGGCAGCACAGAGTTCACCAACAGGATCTTGCACCCTTTTTTGGGTATGGGAATCAAACTCAGGTCCTCACACTTTGCTGCGCCCCTGAGCTACACTCCCAGCCCTCACACCCTATTTAAAAATGTTGTCTATGCTATGCTGCTGTTTAGAGGTGCTTTGTCTGTGAGATCTTTAAGGGCTGTCACTAAATGGGAGGGTGAATATACACACACACACACACATATATGTATATATATGACATGTCACTTGATAAAATAGAAGAGAAACATTTAATCTCATTCACTTATATTTACATAACACTGAAAAGACACTAATAAAAGTAAAGGACACTGCAGATATGCCCAGCCACGTGGCAACAGAGAAAGGAATGTCACTCCTCATTGGATAGCTTTTATATTGTTTTTATTTTTGAACCTTGTGAATTTAATGCCTATAAAAAGCCACTTAAAAATAAACCTACCAAACTGTCGCAGCCAAGAAGAGCCTGTGGAGACAGACTGCTAAATGGAAGGTGGTGACCGAGTGGCCCTAATGGTCCCCTCTGCTCTGCTCCACTCAACTCCCAACAGGCTTCTCATATCCCCTGGGTGCCTGAACCCACTTTTCCTAGAAAATTTACTTCAAAAACAGGCCCTTGTAAATGACTTCTCTGTCTGTTTAAGATGCAAATCTTTTTAAAAGCTTCTTGCCAGTTTTCCAGCAGAAGACTGCCTTTTTCAAGGAAATGAGGGCCATCTACTACCCGAGAAGAGTGAGCATGTCTCCCGGGCTCTGTGGGAGCAGAGGGTGGCTAACCCGATGGGCGCCAATTAGCAGCCACAGATGGCCCCATAGCAGAGAAGGACGCTTGCAAAGACAGGGATAACTCAGTGCTGGACAGATCTCAGGGTTCTGCCTCCCCCGGTGTCCCCCAGCACTTCTCCACCTCTTCACCTTGGTGCTCAGAGATGCTCCTGCTAATCATCCCAACGGAACCGACTTCAGACCTGTCTGCCCTGGGCAGTGGTCTGAACAGAGACTTCCTGCCCTGTTGAGCACTGCCTGCACCACCTTTTGCTGGATCAGGAGGAGGTCTACTGGGTAAAAACAGAAAATCTGACCAAAACTGGACGTCTCCTAACAACGACAGACAGTGACAGAGAGGTCACATGGATGTACTAGGGGAAACTGGGTACATGGGGGGATGGGAACTCTGGACTATGTGATTTTTCTGTCAGGGTAAGATTGTTTAAAATAAATACAAATTAAAAGTAATAGAAAATAATCGTATCTGAACCCCAAGAGTATGATAGTGGGAAAAACTTAAATAAGCTGGGAACGGAAAGACACATACTGGCTGATCCGTGATGGGAAATCTTAAAACTCAGGTTCCTAGTAGAGAAAGGAATGAGGGTCACCAGAGCTGAGGCGTAGGGGCTGGAGGGAGCGAGGAGAGGGAAGAAATGGACACGTCGGTCAAAGAGTAAGAAGACTCAGTTGTTCACGGGGAACTGTGAGCCACGGTGACCATAGTTTCTAGAAATGTACATCTCAAAATTGCTTTTAAAAGGATTATTTAAATGTTCTCAACACGAGGTGATGTCAACTAGCTCAATTTTAATCATTTATATATATGTATGAAATATATATTCCAAAGTATGACATTGTACTCATAAATATAGTTAATTTGGGGGAATTAGATAAAATTACGCACGCCCACACACCCATACCTACACATATGTGCCGATAGATACATAATTTTATCTGTGTAGTACATGGAAAAGGAATTCATTTAGACACGGAAGCAATCCAGGCATCAGAAAGGCCAGGTAAGCAGGGCTCCGGCCCTAGCTATGTGACTGCAGGCAGGTCTTTGGATTCTGAGTCTCTTCCTCTGTCAAATGACTGGTAAAGTGACTGGCACCAAGCATTCTCAGTGGTGGCAGAAGCTATTCCTCGGTGAAAAAAACAGGTGAGACATGACGATAACTTTCCCAGTGGAACCCTACCCAACCAAATTGTATCCTTCACTATTTAACTTCTCTCATTAGGGAAACCTGAGTCTTAATTTAACTTTTCAACAATGGGGGTGGAACAATAATGAGAAAACTTGAAGAAACACTGATATGATATCAACAAGTCATTTATTCCTTTTCTCCCTTACTCTCATTTGGGAACAGGCTACATGTCTACCAGTAGGTGGATGGATAAAGAAAATGTATTTTTATACAACGGAGTGCCACTCTGTCATAAAAGGTAAGTCTGAATCACTTGTAGGAGAACGGGTGCACCTTGAGACCACAACGTTAAGTAAATCAGACACATAAGCTCAAACATTACAATGAAGAGCTCCAAGTGTAAATAAAAAGCAAGGTAAAAGATACTTGGAAAAAGGGAGATTTTCTTAAAAGTGAAGGGAACCATGAGGTAGACAAAGAAGGGAAGGAAGGTAGAAGAAAGGAATGAAAAAAGAATTATGATGTGTTGTATATATCTGCTAATTTGCCACTGTGAATGTCACTATTTTTGCTGCAAACATGTACCAAGAGACAATAAGAACTGAGAACAAGTCTCTTGAGTCTTGTACCACTCACTGCTTTGAATCCTCAAAACCTGATGGATCATAAGGCTGAAGATAATTGAATTGTACTTTTTTTTTTTTTGTGGAACTGGGGATCGAACTCTGGCCCTTAGTGCTTCCAAGGAAGGCATGGTACCACTTGAGCTAAATCCCCGGCCTTGAATTATACTTTAGTTTTGAAGCTATGTTTTTGTCTCCTTTGCAAACACAAATTTAAAGTGTCTGAATGGTCTCCAGCCTTATACTACATATTTTAAGAGGCATCAAATACTAGGTAAATTAGAGAATTCACAGAAAACTGGAAGGGCATCCTTCAGAATAACTTGGTCTTTCTGAACTAGGTCAGGCAAGGAAGAACGCCTGGTTCATTTCATTTCCTTCCTCTTCCTTAGAATGTGGTGTGTGTATGGGGGTCACTCATACAGATGTCAGGGACCTCTTGGGAGAACAGAACGATATGCTTGTTGACTCATGGTCACAAGGAACCAATGCGGTACTTAACCAGCCCTGGGCTACCCTGAAGTGTGCAGCACTGGCTCTAGTCTTGGGCTTGTTAATGAACTGTCCATTTAGGCTCCACGGGGAGTCATATACAACATAACAATACATGCTTATTTTGGATTCTTAAAAGCTACTTTTGAGATGTGCTACTAGGTTATTAATAATAACAACTATTCAAGGCTGATAATACATAAAACCCCAGTCACCATGTTTGGAGTTTTCTATATTAATTTGCATCCAACAGTCTGTGATCATATCTTTCATTGGAATGTTACTAAATACATTTCTATTCAGGGCATTTCCCTGAAATGGAAATATTTCCCTCAAAGTTAATTTTCTTGTATGCATGCGTAGGCCTATTAATGTGAGCTTAAAATAGACTTTTTCATTTCTCTGGAAGGAATGCAAAGAAAGTAATGCTGGTGAAGCTGCATCTCACATAATGTCAAATGTGACTGAATGCACACCGAATGCACACTGTGACACAAACTTTCTGAGTAACTTGTACCTCACGATCCTCACAATGGATTCATACTTTTTTAAAACATCTTGACTTTTGTCCCGACCTCCTTCTGCTCCACAGAATTCTCCTATAAGGTAGGTACTGTTAGGTTTCCAGATTTAAAGATGAGGCTCAGAAAGCTTGTTAGACCACGCACAGTATTATAGCTAGTAATGGCTCCCTTCCTTAGACTCTTAGCCCTCCCTGATTGCATGTCTATTCCACCCACTCAGCTCTACAGTCCCATCCTCCTGTGCCCCCAACCCCTGCCCCACTCCTTCATGTTCTTGGCTGGGGACTGAATCAGCACCTTGTGCCGGCTAAGTATCCACTGAAGCACTGAGCTACACCCCCGGCACCTCCTCTCTTCTCAACCCCTCCCACACTGTTTTCTACAGATCCGCTTTCCTGACACTTGCCTCCACCACTCCTCCACACAGCTGCTATTGTATCTTCCGGGTTCCCACCAACACCTCTTTCAGGAAGTCTTCCCTGAGGCTGCTGCACTGCAGAATGGGTGCAGGTACTTCCGTGACGTTCCCTTAGCTCCTGTACTTCCCTTCACCAGGACCCCTGCACAGAGCAAGGCAAGGTGAACTTGCTCAGTGAGTGGTCTTTATGTGCACCAGGAGGGCCCTTGACTTTCTATCTTTTCATCCCAGTGCTTCCTACAGCCCAGTCCAGAACAGGCGTTTGACAACAACATAACTAACAAGCGGGAGCAAGTGCTAGCAGCACCGCTGTGACCTCAAGGGCATCTTTTGGCCTCTTCCCATTTCCTGTCATCGTTAATACAACATGAACGGTAACAAATGACTTCTCAGGTGTGATTTGTTCCGAGAGTAAGGCACTCACCTTGCTCGGTATCATACAAATATAGGCAAACATTAGTGCCAGTGGCCTCCGCGGATTAAGGACGCAGATGTTTGGACAGGGTGTGGGCTGGCGCCTACCTTTGGAGAGCTTACTTCTAAAAGAGATGGCTAAGCACCTGAGGGCACTGGCTATGTAAACAAGATCAGGGGTGGAAATGGCGGAAGATACTTAGGAGAACAAACTGCCTAGAGTCAAGTCAGAAGCACTCATTATGAACAAACAATCACAGTGCTAATTACAATTGCTCTGCTAATTACAATTACTGTGCTAATTATCATCTATCCTTATCGGCTCCCTAGGCTCCCTACGGACTTCTCCTTCTGAGTGCTTAGACCAGCCTGAGTTACTGCTTGCCTCTGAGTGTAATGAAATTGCCCTTCTTTAAAAGTTGTCTCTGCTTCAGATGTCTCAATGAGGCAGACAGGCCTCTCCCTCCTAGAAAAAGTACACAGTCAGGGATTTTGAAGCCAGGAAACTTAAAATAAAACTGAGTGGGGGGCTGCCTGTGAAGAGCTGTGAAACGGACCTTATTACTTTGACAGACAAGAAACACATTTGAAGTGAAGAACATTCTTATTTATAAATTGATTTTTTAACGGGACGTTAAGTATGTAAACATTAAGAATAAAATCTAAACTAGCTGTTTTTCTGCTTCTCTCACTATAACTAGGGAGGAAGATTAGATAGGCCTTATTTAAAATTCTCTAGTTTCTTCCCTATCCCTCCCTACCCCACACATTCAAAAAAGGCGTCTTTCATTATGTTTTAATTTATTATGTTCTTTCTGTTCTCAGTTAAATTAATGAATGTTGCTGGTATGAGATTTTTGTCTTAGTATTGAAGAGAAATAAAGTTTTACTCTGGCCTATGTCTCCTCCCAAATGAAATTACTTTGTTCTTCCAGGAGTTTGTCTCTTGCCTTTGACCTGAAGCGAACACCAGGTCAGCTCTACACTGGCAAGTGACTTCCTGTTGCCTACAGTGAAGTGGAAAGGACAGTGTGGGTATGTGCAGGTGGCACAGATCTGGGCACCCCACTGTGACTTTGAACAAGGGCAGCAGAAACCTTCCTCCCACAAGTGCCTCCTCCATCAGCCACGATCTCAGAGTCTCCAGGGACTATCAGCAAGCTGGACAGACAGACCCAAAACAAGTTGTGCTCAATTATGCACTGAGTGCTTAGTGGATGGCAGGAAAGGACTGTCTCTCCTGTTGCCTGACAACTGAAACGTGGTGCCCTTGGTCACTTGGGAGGAGGATTGGGGAAATGGGACTTTTTGAAACTCCATTGCTCTCTGGTGCCACTAGCCTTGGTACTAATTTCCCACTTTCAGACAAATAGAGGAACAACAGTCCTCCACTCTCTAGCAGAGACCAGGCAGCTGTGATTTCCACTGAGTTTGGAGGTTTGTTTAACATCCTGCTATGTAAAGCTGGTCTTCAGATCCGGGAGCTCTTTATATCACCCAGGCCCCGTCTCTACTTGGGATCTGAAGAATCAGAATCTGTATTTCAGCACGATCCCATGGTGACTTGTATGCGTGTTAGAGTTTGAGATGCTCTGATATATTCATGTATATTGAGTTCTGACTGTAAGGAGACATCTGGGAGGTTCCTACCTTTAGGCAGGGTTGTCATGTGTAGTGATGATGATAAATTGGCCTTAGAGAATTGCATCGTATGCTTTGAGATCATATGCACATATATATGCACACATGGTACTAGAGACTGTAACATGGTTAAGAGGGCTCAGCTCTCTGAGCTTGTGTCTTCATATTATAAACATGACAGAGACTTGGAGTGTAGCTTGGTGGTAGAGCACTCACCTTGTATTGGCAAGACCTTAGTACTGGTTTGAAGCTAACCATCACGGAACAGAAGTATGACTGTCACCTTGCTCTTCCGGTGTATGTGTCATGGGAGAAACATGTGTCTATGTATGTCCAACACAACCTTTTGAAAGAAGTTTTACAACATCAGCCACGCTGAAGAGCATCAAAAAATAGACCATCAGATGTGATAAGGTGACACAAAGGAAAAGAAAAGAGGATAGGCAGGTGAGCAAGACTGCTGTGCAACCCGCAAGATTTCCTGCTTCTGCTCTGTTTGGATGGATCTCCTTTCCTTTGGGTCAGAGGTCTATGCTGAGCGCTAGAGAGTTTTAATCCCATTCTAGAAGTTAAAGAGCAACATATCACCAGAGCTCTGGACCATATCGCAGAGTTGGGTCTGCACCGATCTTCAGCTTTCACAGGAAACATGAGCACATGAATCTGACCTTCCTAATGGGATTGATTTCAGTGCAGATGGCCCACCGAAGACAGAGAGGTGGCACTTGAAGGTCCAGGTAACATAACATGATGGAGAGATTATGTCTTTCTCAAGCATAGCGTAAGTGCTCTGAGAGGGAGAAAGCCTGAGCTTCTGCTCATTCCATATAGCTTATCTGTCTCTGGCCACAAATGCAGCATGGAAGGTTGTGTCTCTGCCCCTGCCTGACAGTCTCCCCAAAGCGTTGTTCACCCAAATATGTATTGTTCAGAGGAAGTTGAAAGGATGAGCCTGGCTCCAATCCAGAGATGAATTTTGGGGGAAGATTATAAAAACCAATCATTTACTATATGACTTCTAGAATTGGAGAGAAAGGAATGCAATTGAAGGTAAAAGTTTATTGACATTCTATTATGTACTAGGATATTTGCATTTTAGCCAGTTAAATCCTTACCACAAGCCTCTGAGGATATTTCAAATGAAAAAAAGAATCACAATTTAGAGTTGAAGATCTTGGGGTTCATAGAAGGAAAGAGATTTGTCCAAAACAGCACAGCTAGGAAAGGCAGCCTTGCCTCTTAGACTCTGGTCCTCATATTCCAAAATTGTTGGATCTTGTGAACCACCTGAAAATATTACTGAGAATTCACTTTTCCAGGCTCCTTAGCTGAAAGAAGATGGTAGAGTTTAGTGCGGGTCCCTGTGGCTCCTATGGCCAGGTGACTAAGAAGGGCTTCCCTGAGCCCCTGGCCATTGGGGTCCTCTGGGTCAGAAGCCCTGGCCTCCATCTCAGGTCTCCACCGTCCTTCTTCATTTACAGAAGAAACAACAGAAATCAGAAAGGACAAGGACCATAGGGGATAACAGGCAGAAATGCAGAAGAGCATCAGACACTCACAGCAGAGAACAGGAGCTGGGGGGTAGAATTGCAAGGTGCTGCATAAAAGTATAAAGTTTGGGTCATGTAAGATACGTAAGTACTGGAGACCTACCTACTACATAACATAGAACCTATAGCTATCAGTGTCTTATTTACAATTACTGTTTCTTAAGTATGCATATATTATGCTACCTAAATAAAAGAATACGAAGTAAAGGGAGGGAGATGATACTTTGGGAAGTGATGGGTGTGTCTCTGTTCTTAATAATGGTGCTGGTTGTACAGGTCAGCACTTACCCCTAAACTAATGAGTCATGTTCATTAAATATGTACAACTATTTATATATTGAAGATACCTCAATAAAGTGACTTTAGATATTTTATAAAAAATGAAAATCAGTTTTGTAATTATAGTAACTATGGTGACAACCAATATTACTTTGACTTCCATAAAAAGGAGCTATGAGAGTCAAGTTTCTTGCATCTCTAAGTAAGGAGTAATTATAATCACAATACATGGTTTCTGGTTCTGTGATAATTGAGATTGGCACCTCTTTCATATTTGTACTCAGCATACTAGGAGCTCCCTGGAGCCACAGGGAGCTGCAATTCTATAACTGAGGAATCTTAGGCAACGATCACCTCTATGAAAGTGATTCATGAAAGAATGGTACAGGAACTCAACCCTGTTTCCTTGCTGAGATTGAACATAAAATGTTAAGTGTTGACATGTGAAGATAACAGGCCCATATCCCATGTCTACCATACCTATCCTCGCATTTGTGGAAGCCCGTAACAGTCATTCTACTATCATCCTAGATTCCAAAGTACCAGGATGACCAATCACTCCATACTCTGTGAGACGTGTAGGGTAGGATTGACACAGCAACCCTTCAAAGCCAACCCATTGAAGCTTTGAAGGTTCCCAAAGCACAAACTCATACATTCATTTCTTTTTGCAAAGCCAAGTTGTTAATGGCAATAGGAATTAGAAAGAGCAAGTAAGAAAATACATAAACTATGCAGCGAGGAACAACACATAAAAATACATACATGAGTAAAGAAGCAAAAGGAGAAGGAGGAGAAGAAAAAGAAAGGAAGATCCTGGAATAGCGTGTGCAATTAAACCTTTCTCAGGGGAGAATCAAGAAAGCCCTAGTCCAGAACCGCTTTGCAGGCCACTTCATCAGATCTGACTCAGTCTTCTCAGTTGGGGAATAAATAGATGACACTAACGAAGACTAGCTTTCCTTGGATTCTTACAGACAGCCGTTCTGTCTCACCATGAGTGGGTTTGGGGTGTGGAATGCTGAAATCCCACGGCTAACCTAAAACTGTCTTCTTATGCTATATAATATGCACATCTGATAAGCAGACCAGTTTGAAAAGTGCCTTTCTAGTAAATCTCTAGAGCTCTTTGTGTCCTTTATGGGTCATTCTTTATGCCTGTGAGCAAATATCTGCGGCCAGCAGAACTGTCTTATTTTTGATGATAAAGCATTTGCAAAATTTACCTGTGTAATTTGCTCGGTTTTCATTCTTAAGCAACCTCTCTTAAGTGCCGTTTCTGAAACGCGGCTCAATAATAGTTCTTGACTGATGTTTATCTAAATCCCTGCAATCTATAACCCGAGTTGACCTTTCCTCCTTATAGAAATGAAGTAGGAGGGATGAGGACAGAAGAAGGAGAGAGGGAAACCAAACAAATAAACATGAAATGCCACCGCGTTGGACAAGTTTATCTCACCCCAACAGTCTGTTGATTCCCATGCCAATCAAGAGCCCAAGGAAGGAGATTGCAATGGTGACCCCACAGGGGTCATTAAGGCCAACCCTGAGCACCAAAGAGATTAAAACAGACAGCCTGGCATCGCTTCTCACATTTAGCAGCAATTCAGACATGAGATCATTGACTCTTCATCCCACGGAGCTTGACATTTTACTGAAGGCTTTTGTGTCCATTCCTTTCCATTCGAACCTGATTCCTAATCTCTCTCAGCACCAAGTCTCTTCAAACAATCCTCCTCCCTTCCCTAGCAACAACCTGGATTTTGACTTTCGTATGAGCTCTATGTCCTTCATTCTCGTTTACCTCGGGTTTCTTCTTCCCCCTTCCATCTTCCGCCCATTCCTCACTCCCACACTTTTTAACACATACGTCCTTAGCTCTCTCTTGGCACAGGTCTCCCTCTTTGATTATCTCTGCTGACTATTCCCTCCTGTCACTCAGACTCTCCTATAGCGCCTCGCATCTTTGCTTCTGACTGCTTCTCTCACACACGCTTTGTCTCATTCTCCTGATGTGTCTTTTAGTGTTGTCCTGGGCTTAATGTTAGCATAGTGTTCATAACCCTTTTCCCAGGCAGGGACCCTCAACATATCCACATGTGCGCCCACCAGAGATAAGCTGCAGGCTACGTGCAGCAACCTGAACAGGTGGCCTTCCGTGGGGGCCCTTTGCTTCATTAGGAGCTGAGCATCCTCCTCGTAAGGCATCTGCATCCTCTCTCTGTACTGAGAGCAGGGAGAGGACGCACGGCTGTCCCCACCATATGCTAACACAGGCTATGCAGGAATCGCATATGTCCCTCATCGCATAAGTAGAAAGGGGGGGGTGGGATCTGTCTGGGATCAGAGTCACGATCTCTTCGTCTCAGAAGAGGCCCAAATTGGTACGAACGCTTGGCGACTTCAATCACTTCCTGGGCCTTAGTTTCTCTGTCTATGCAACAGAGATGAAGTCTGAATGCGTTAATATAAGCACTGGTTTATTCCAAAGATTTTACATTTTGAACTTTTTGTAAAGTAGCTAGGTTGCTTTTTCACACAATTTCAAGAGAGGGAATGAAAGTACAGATCTCTCTTCTAAGAGCAGCTGGTCACCAGGAGAGGGGCTCAGAGGAGCACACGGCGGGGCTGTAACTGTCTCACGAAGACTCTTCAGTGGATGGAGATTTGGAGCTCCCAGACCAGGGAGTTGTCGAGAAATGAGGCATATGGCAGCACGGCTGGTGACGGTGCCTGCTGGCCACTCTCTAGAGGTGGAGCGGAGATTACTTAGAAGAGGAAGGGAAGGGAAGGAGGAGGAGCAGGAGGAAGAGGAGGAGGAGGAGTCTGAATCGGGAAGTGACAGCCTCCCTGGAGGCTGAAAACTGTAAGGCTTTCCAATGCACGGAAGATGAAGAAGCTTTAGGCCCTTCCTATCTGAGACTGAAGAAGGGAGACTTCAGAAAGATCAATTCAGACTCCTCAGAAATAGCTCGCTTCTCCCTAAGCTCACTCATCAGCCTGTGGCTCCAAAGAGCAACAGACATGAACGGGGGATCAAAGACAACCGTGAGGAAAGCTTCAGTGAAGACAAAGCCGAAAAGGTTGGAATAGAATCCACTGCTGTTACTACACAAGTCTTGTGGAGAGGTCCCTGGATATTGAGGCGGTCGTGAAGAGAAAAGCCTGTTATGTTTCCCTTTTTTCCTCTCCAGGAGCAGATCTGGATGAACACGGGATCTGTCTACCAAGAGAGCCATCCAAGCTCAGGGGTCTGGGGCAATGAGCAGTGTCAGGGGCAGAGGGTAAAGTTCTGAGCGGGTGAAGATTCCATCTGCAGCTGGATGGCTGAGCCTTTGCCTGCCGTGGTCTTTCTTGCCAGTCTTGTCAGAGTGAAGATCAGTATGTTGGGCAATAAGAAGACCTTACATCACGGACCAGTTCTGTAATCACTTGCTTTGTGGCCACCATTCATCCTCATGAAAAGGATTTTAAGAATTCCCTTCAGGATTCAGCATCTCGCTACTCAGGTGAACCAAGTTACTACTCACGTGAATTCCCTCTGAACCAAGCCAGTCTTCACAAAATTGAATGGAACTAGAACATTTGATCCTGTATACCATGCCAGCCAGTCTCATAGTTGCCATGTGAAATCAAACTACATCAAATATATACTGTGCCTATCATAGTAGCTGGCATCTGGAAAAATACCCTCTAAACAATAAAACCATAGAATTATGCTTTTTTGGGGGTGGGGCTGAGATTCTAAATCCAGTTTATCTGAAGTTCTGTTTTCCTGACTCCCTTTGTATTTGTGCGTACACCGAGGCCTTTGAAGGCCCCTTTCTGGACAAGAAAATACCTTTGTAGCTCTCTCTCAAGGAGTACGGATCTTTGCCATCACTTCAAATTCCAGTTTTCATGCCTTGTCCTCTGAGAAACCCTTCATTCTTCCTTCTAATCCCTTTTAAAAATCTTCATGTGGTAACTCTTTGGAAAGCAATAGCATTCCTAAGAACACTGTTTTGCAAATTAAATTTTGCTATGATTTTTCAATTGTGCATGTCATCTTTCATGCTTGTAAATTCCTTCCTCAAAGGGATGGGGTAATTTATTTTTTTCGCTCTTAGTTTTCAGGCAGCATTATTCTATCCATCATGATGCTTAAGACAAAGTCCCACAGCCTATTAAATTATAGAAAACTATCATTTCAGAATCTCAGTATTGAGTAATAGTTCACCCAGACTGCCCCTGTATTCCTCCCAGAGCTTTTTCAGCAAATTAGCATTCAGCCTCAGCTTGAGCATCTAAGTATTAAACTAAGTCTTTCCTGGGGGTGGGTGGATCTGGCTGCTGGTAACATATTGTGCAGCTGCCAATCACTTCTGTCATCTTTGAATTTTCTCTCAATTGTTCCTTCTCTTGCAACTGCTCAATGAACCTTACAGCTATCCTCCCAAATTTCTTTTCTCTCCAACATTGTTCCCATCATCCTAGCTGAATCCACTAACATTTTATGTACTTTTCACAACAGATACCTAATTGACCCCTATTTGCTCTCTCTTCCATGCAATCTACTTCCCACAGAGCCCACCATGAGATTGAAAAATGCAATGTCATCACTGTACACTCCCCTCGTTAATGCTTCCATCCTCTGGTGATTGTTAGAATACAAACTGGACCTACAAGATCTGCGTGCTTTTCCACTGCTTATTGCCCCAGCTTCATTTCCCTTACTTGCTCAGCTTTAATAACAATAGTCTTATTTCCTAAAAGCCACCAAGTTTGTTTCCCTCTTATGCTGTTCATCACTGCTTGAAATCTTCTGTATGCACATTGTCCCAGTGTGAGCTACATAATGCTTCATCAGCACAGTAGACCCTCAAAGCCTCACTGTTGTTTTCTTATTCTACAGAAGTATCTTCACAACTATGCTCAACTCAATTTAAATCCCATTATTTATTGCTTTCTTGAAACCCTGCATTTCATTTTATTCAGTAAATTCAGTAGATTGTAAGATCCCCCTATCACCCATGGCTAAGTGTCATGGAATCTGGGGCCACTTCTATCACATTTTCTGTTATGCTCTCAATAACCACCATGGTACCTGGGACATGGGAGGTGCTCACAGAGAAGGATGAATGCTTTTACAGACTTTACATTCTCATTCTTACTCTCTAAAATGAGAAAGCTAAAAGACCAAAGACAGCCTTCAGAGTCAGACTCATATCTGCACATGGATTCTACCTCTCACTGGAAGGTAACATTACAAGTCACTCAATCTGCCTGGCACTGACTTTTCAATTGTAAAGTGAAGGTCCTGGCTATGTCAGAAAGATTTTGCTTCTTGGAAAGAGATCTTTGGAAAGTTATTTTACATTTCCATTTCTTGTCTGTAGAAAGGATACCATAATAATCTCTGTTTCACAGGACCAGTGTGAGATTAGATAAGTTAAGAGATGATAGAAAGTTCTAGAATATTCTACACGTATCCTGAATTAATGTTGGCAGTCATTATCATTATTAGGGTCATAACAAGAACAAAGAATTTAACATAAGTAATTCTTACTAAATGATGATTACATCATATTCCTACTACAGTGACAACTACTGCTAGTAAGATGATTGGGGAGAGTGATGTTTGTCACTGTGATTTGACCCTACTGGTACAATTTATATGAATTCAAATAATAAGGATGACCTAACTTTGTAATACGTTCATGAAAAGTTATCTACTTTTTCGCTTTAATGGAGTTAATTTTTATATGTGCAACAAGTTTTTTCACTCTGTCAACTTACAACTCTTCAGATTTTGAGTCATGAATAAGTCCCATCAAAGTTCTCTGGGAAGAACAACCCTAATGTTTTCAGTAACTCAAGGAGGCTTTCACTGTTATCTTGCATGTCTAATCTTATATAATCTGGCCAATTGAGTTATCATTCTATTCTTTCTCATATCAGGAGCATTTCTTTTCATCTTTTAATTCTCCACATATTGTTGCATCATTAGTAGAAAAAGAGGTCATTGACATATTATTGAGCAAAAAATGACAATTTCTGAACAGCATTGCTGAGATTTGAGGTATTTGTGTGTGTGTGTGTGTGTGTGTGTACATATACAGACAAAAATAGAGAGGGGGGATAGTATGAGAGAGGTGTTGGGTATGTCTGGGTTTAGGGCTACTATTTCCTAGTTCATTAAAGTCTGTATTTTGAACTGCCCAAAGAGTAATGATAGGATACTTATTTCTTAATAGACCAAAAGGTTAATTAATTTTTCAAATAACTTCATTAGCTATACTTACAGGATGACTTAAAGTTGAATTCAAAATATAGGATACAGTTAGAAAATGGACAAGTAAGTGATTAAGGGCTAGGTCAATGGACAAGGAGTATCACAGAATGACTTTTGATGAGTTGTAACACTCCTTGGGTAGGCATCAGAGATCTCAGGAGAGATGTTTGTCAACATAACAGGTCTCTATTTCACTATACCCATGGCTTACACCCGATTTCTAGATTTTGTGTCCACACCCAACAAGGCCCAAGTGTCTGCCCCATACCTAAAGGTCATCTGGAAGACTTGGCCTTGGTTCACGTGCTGGGTCCTATTGTTGTAACCATGTAGCATCTCTCCGAAGAGGGTGTCATTGAATTTGGAGTCAGCTTTGAGACACTTTGGGCCCTCGCAGACATCTGAGAGCATCAGGCAGGATTTTCCATCAGGAGCCAGCTTGTACTCCTCTACGCAGCTGCATGAGAAAATAGAAGCAAGAGTCAGTTCTGTGTCTCAGTTGCCCCCACTTGAGGTGACCTAAAACCAAGGCCATTTTTGCTTGCAAAACAGGTCAGAGTTTAAAAATGAAGAGTGCTATTTTGACAGGGATCTATCTAGGGCACAGGTGTCTAGAGAGAAGCACATTAATCCTGCAAATGGGTAAATTCAAGGAAAGTCATTTGTAACATTTTGAAGGAACTGAGGGAGAAACCAAGTGTGCACATCCACACACAAAGGAAATTTAAAAATTGTTTTCCATGAACACACAGACTTTAAAAAGCATGACAAACCAGTTCACGGGAAGTAATCAGCTAGTTTCCAAAACAAGAATCTATTCTCAGTGTATCTGCCAACCAACCTGGAATACTGTAGCAAAAACAATGTTTTTACTGCCTTTGGAGCACGGAGGTGACCCTTCCAGAATCATGGACAGCACCCTCAGCGGGGATCACAGCTTCTGTTCAATTATCAATGCTAGCAGCCTCAGTAGGCTTCTCATCACTATTGCTGACATTCAGAAGGGCCCTTGACATGTCTTAGAGACAGGGATGGGCTCCTCTATGCACCAAGTAAGCCGCTGAATTAGGTATAAAAATAAGATTTGTGCCGGGCGTGGTGGCTCATGCCTGCAATCCCAGCACTCAGGAGGCAGAGACAGGAGGATTGCTGAGTTCAAGGCTTGCCTGGGCTACATAGTGAGCTCAGGGCCAGCCTGAACTACAAAGCGAGACCCTGTCTCAAAAAAAAAAAAATAAGATTTGCATTTGGGGATGTCTACATGGGAAAAAGGATTTCTAGGAAAAGTGTGGGGAAATGAGGGTAGAGGCAGAGTGCAGGGAGGGGAAAGAGATCTCCAGACCTGGGGAAAAAAATCAATCCAGAAACTGAAATTCTTTGAATGTCTACTTTGTATGGTTCTGCATTAAACACTGGGTGTAGGGCATACAAACATGAGCAAGACAGACAAGAGAATAAATTGCACAATTGGAGAGACCTGTACAAATGCCAGCCTCAATTCCTGTGACCTATGTGAACTCAAGCAAGTCACTTAGCTTCTTTGGTGCCCAGTTTCATCATCTGTAAAATAAGATAGGGCCTCCCATCCTGTTAAGGATATTACCTTAATTCATTAGTATGCGCTGAGGTCACAGAACATATTAAGTACAGAAATGGAAATTGCAAGGAATTTAACAAAATAATTAGACTAGTGGTTGTAAGGGTGGCGAGCCCATTTATTGACAGTGTTCTATCCACTGGACAATTTGCACATTTATTTTCTCAGCATGAAGGAAAATAAATATCATCATTCCTACTGTACAAAATGAGAAATCAAAAATTAACTATGTCACATTGTGAGTGGCAAAAGTGGAATTCAAATACCGATATGTTTAGCAAGCAAAGTATCTTTTTTTATTCTTGTATCCTCACAACCTGGTCATTTCTACTTGCAGGACATGCCTCTGGTTAGACTGTTTTGTTTGGGCCAGTAGGAAGCAGGCAACTGTTCTTTGCTTTCCTTTGATGGAGTAGAGATCCACAGAATCTGACAGCACAGAGTTTCACAAACTCATGGGATAAGGCAGAAACTGTGAGGTTGTTTGGAAAAACATGAACCCGGGTTGTTGGAACTAGTAAGTCATGAACACTTTTGACCTACAGCTCAACTGGAGGCAGAATATAGACAAGCAGAGGCAGAGCTTTGACCCAAGACCACTCAAGTGAAAAGCCAGGAACTTCTTATGCATGAACCAAGCTGCCACTCTTCCCTTGATTTCCCTCAGCCCCCAGTGTACTTCGCAGATGCGTGACTGGTTTTCTAATGTTTGCATGTTGGTTCCTAATGTCTAGTAGAAAGTCGTGGGAAGAAGGCTCTGTCCTGGAGTCTAGGTTAAAACTATCCACCTTCTTTTTTTTTTTTCTTCCACCTGTTAAATATAAGCAAGTTAATTTTAGTACAGTTGCAGAGCAGATGAAGCAAACGCATTCAGAGCATCTGGTAAGTGGTGCAGAAAACCTAGTTTCATCCATTATCCCAGAAAGTTCCCAATACATATGAAAAAATTGTCTGCTGTGTACACTAGAGAGGACTCAATTCCCCTCCTCTCCCTCTCCCTGCTTTGCTCACTCTTCCCATTTCTCTCATTGCACCCCTGAGTAAACACGTCATTGTTGTAAATGACTAACCACTATTGAAATCTACAGAGTAGAATATCAACACTCTTCACTTTCCACTCCACACACTTTCCTCCCCTGTGGTTATTACTGTTATCTGTTGTGTATATTTCTATGGTTCTATCAGTGCATTGAAATAAACTATATATCCATCCATTTATCAGCACACACATAGTCTTAGTAATAAAGCAAAATTGCACTATACATTTTTATGAGACATACATGTATTTTACATCTCATGTTAATTTTTCAAGCCATTAACATACACACCTACTTTTTAAATTGTTATTTATTATCCTACAGTATAAATGCACCATAATGCTTTCAACTAATTTACATTGATGAGGACTCCATATAGCTGTTTGTTATTACAAGCAGTCCCACAATGACTACATAAATACACACACATGCATTTGTTACTCCTCACACATGTGTGTTCTGTAAGACAGAGGAAATCCTGGGTCATTGTTTCATGAATTTTAAATTTTGGTAGATCAATTAAATGGCCATCAGTAGAGGTTCAACTGGTTTACAACCCCATCACTGATGAATAAGAGATCTGATTTTTCCACATTATTCATGGTCACTGTTGCCACTGTGTGAGAGAAAAATAATTCATTTTTGTTTGAAAATGCATTCCCTTAATTACTAACGAAGGCCATCTTTTCATCTTATGGTTATGTGTAGTCCTCCTTCTATGCAATGTTTGGTGCTTTGACCATTTTTCTACAGTGGCATGTCCTTTTTGTTTTGGCTTTTATATCCTCTGCATACTTTCTGGATAGTTATTCTTTATTTTCTGCTCATACAGATAGCTTTTTCCAGTCTAAACCTTTGATGTCTTACAACATTTATATTCTGGTCCTTTCCTGTTTCTAAATTTTGTGCAATGTTCATGAAACCATAAGATAACAAATATCTCCTTGCATATTATTGTAACATTTTCATCTTTAGTTATTCAATATGTATGGAATTTGTTTCTGTATATGGTGGAATTGATTATTTTATGCTCTTAAAAAATGAGATCTTCTCGCCAGGTGTGGTGGCTCACGCCTGTAATCCCAGCACTCTGGAGGCAGAGACAGGAGGATTGCTGAGTTCCAGGCTTGCCTGGGCTCCATAGTGAGCTCAGGGCCAGCCTGAACTACAAAGCAAAACCCTGTCTCAAAAAAAAAAAAGATCTTCTCTTTGGTACGAGAACCTGTAGATGTAAATGAGTACTAGAAGGTATGATAGAGTTTGTGAAATAGTAAATACTCAAAGGAAATGTGCTGGGAGAAAGTAATGAGGGCAAAGAATAAATATGATTTGAAAAGAAAAAGCACATGTATATAGTGGGTGGAAGGTTGTGGGGTGGGTTGGGTTATGGGTAAAAATGAGAATTAATTCATGTCATATACTAGTACAAATTCCCCAGTGTTGAGTGTGATTGTGAGCTGTAAGTAAAATGTACTAATAAAGAATTCAATTGAAAAAAATAAGATCTTGCTGTGTAGTGCAGGATTGAACTCACTGTGTCGCTAACATTGTGTGGAGACTAAGTATACTCTTGCCTCGGCCTCTAAAGTGCTGGGACTAAAAGCATACACTACTGTGTCCAGCTTGAACTACTTTTAAAATGGCAAGACAATTATCCTTTCACATTAACTTTTAAATGAATAGACAATTATCTTTTCACCAAGTAATTTAAATTACCATTTTATCAGATATTAAATCTCAATATACAGTATATGTACATGGTTGGATTTTTTCCTATGTAGTCATTTATATATTTCTGCAGTAGTTCTACATTATTTTAACCAGTATAGCTTTTCGTCATGTTTTAGATTTACTAAAGTAAGTCTCCTCCCCCTCATAAATACCAACTTTTTATTTCAAAATTTTCTGACTGCTCTTCCTTATTTTCCCTTTCAAATTAACTATAGAATCAGTTTATCAAAGTCTATATAAAATTCTCTGAAAATTGGGGTGGTTCTGTATTGAATTTGGGATGCATTGAAGGTGAGGGAAAGGTGGGGATGCATTGAAAGTAGGTGGAGAGAGAGAGACAGAGACAGACACAGAGACACAGAGATAGAGAGACAGAGAGATTAACTTTTGCCTGTATGCCTCTGATTTAGGCTAGGAGACTTCATTTGTCACAGCAACAGTTTATTTTACCCTGTCTGACACAGCATCTTTACATTTTGGAAGTCTTCTAGTTTAGAAATAGAGTTTGCATTTCCATTTACTAACTATTCTTTTAAAAAGTTTTTACTAGTTTTGGACTTTTTGTTACAAAGGCCTTTCATATATCTTGGGTTTATTCATGGAATTTACAAAGGATAGTATACCTCAGAGGTCCAAAACATGTGTTGGATCCGAGAAAATAAAATCTGAACCCTATTTCTACCACCAATTTGCTGTATGACTTCAGACAAACTGTTGACTTAACCCTCTGTACCTTCTTTGCTTATCAATAAATTCCTCACTTGTAGTGCCACTGTAAGGATTAAAGGTGCTATGTACAGAATACAGTATGCCTTTGTCCAGTGAAAGATATTATTATTAATTTTTTCTACATCAGGAATAGGATCATTTTCTCATATTTTTTTGCTTATGTTTTCTTATTAGTTAAGATAAGTTCAGAAGAGCGATTGCTGATGTTTTGTAAGTGGATTTAACATCTTAACAGCAGGGGAAAACAATAGGTCTTTTTCTACCCAAGTTTCCTATATGTTGAGTACATGTTACTTTGGAAATTAGGGTGAGAGAATAAGCTGGAAAACTTTTTTTGTTCCTTTTCCTGGACCAATTTATATAGGAGGCTACTCATTCCTTGATGACTTTAATAGGACCTCCATATAAAAATCCCTGAGCTCGATGTCATCTAATCCTTTGTAAATATGTAGTTCTCTTATTTATTTCTACATTATATACTGACTTAGATTTCTGAATGTCATCTAAGTTCAAACTTGATAATTTCTCCTGTCTAAAAATATAATACATTTTACCAAGACTTTCAAGTGTGTTGGTGTAAAACTCTACACAGTATTTTCATTGAAACCTGTTTTATCTTCTGTGATAGTTATGTCTAGCTCAGCTGTGTCTCTGGCTCATTCTTAATGTGTTTATTGTGAACTTTCTCCCTCTCCTTCTTTTGAACAAGCTTTTGCATTTGACTGAGGGGCTCCTATTTTTCTTCCTGTTCTATTTCATTTACTTCTGCTTTTATTTATACTAATTCCTCCCTGCTGCTCTTTTTACTTTGTCTTACAATTCTTTTTCTGGCTTCTTGAGTTAAACGCTTCCTTTGTTTATTTTCAATTTTTTAAGCTTCTTAATAAATGTCATGAAGCTTCTGGCTATGGCTATGCCCACATCCTGCAAGTCTGATATGCAGCCCACCTGCTCCTCAGTATTTCTAAGGAGGTGATCATTTCAGTCTAATTTTTTTTAACTGACAAGTGGTACTTACAAGGTAGTGCTTCAAAAATAAATTTACATTAGATTTGCACCATTTTTATTATTAATTATTAATATTATTGGATTCTTGTTTGAAAATGTAGCATGAATAATTTCTGTTTTGATGAATCTCTTGAGTTTTTATGCCTTCTTACTTAAGCTAGGCACAAAGTGTAAAGTTCAGAGTTTGGACCCTCCTGCAGCTGAGTTGCAATACAGGCTGTATTACCTACTAGCTATGTGAATCCGATCAATTTTGTTAACTTCCCTAGGCACCAATGTAATAATTTATTGAATGAGGATGACTATAACTCTTATTATAGACCCAGTGTGAGAATCAGAGATAACTTAAAGAATGACACTGCATTGTTCATATAATTGACCAACAATGCCCCAGCTATTTATTGTGCTTATTATGTTATTATTAATATTTTTACTTTATCTAATACCATGCATATACTTCCCAGAGAGTGTAAATTTATTTCTATCAATTCTGATATCATAGTTGCTAGCTTCTTTGGCAATCTAGATTTCTTAAGGATAACAGAGTTGTGATTCTTTGACTCTTTTTTTCCTTCAAGATTGGAAACTTTTTTGTGCCATCTATTGGAAAAAATTTGTACAGACAGTTTATTTTATACATATAATTATTAAATATGTTAAATAAATGCACTATAACATATTCATTTTTACACATATATACAAAGCTCAGACTTCCCTTAAAGACCTCACATTTCAGAGAACACTTTGTATATATGACTTTATTTGCTCCTTATAATCCTTAGTAGATAGAATAATGCTTCCTCCAAACAACCGCATGCAAGCCTCAAAAATCCATCAATATGTTTTGGATAAATGTCACTTTCTGGCCTATGTCTGTAACATTTTCTGACAAGCATGAATCACCAATGGCGCAGATACTGTCTCATTGGTTGGGTTGTTCCACTGGTGGTACAAAAGGATCTAATCACTTTTATAGGTGTTTTTACTAATAAATAAAAAGTCACCTGGTGGGACAGTTATACATGGGTCATCAGTGACTTGAGTTACCCAGTGACAAGAGTGATAAATTATTCCCCTGTTGTGAACATGTTAGGGCTTGTCATGAGCCCTACTGGTGCTATTGGCACATGGGCCACTCAGTAAGGAAATCAGCCCATTGGAGAGCTTTAAGGGGCTATTGAAACTCTGGTGCCTTTTAGTCTCTTTTCCTTTCCAGCTGCCACAAAACAAGCAGGCATCTCCATGAAGCACTCCCATCACAAACTACTGTGATGCTACAGGCTCAAAGAAACATGCCCAATGAAATATAGACTGAAATCTGTACAATTGTGGAACACAATGAATCTTTCTTCCTTATAAGTTTACTTAACTCAGATATTTTGTTACAGTAGTGGGAGGCAGACTGACACATTTGTGAACATATTGGGTTACAGGTCATAGGGGGTTGTAAATGTAATTAAAGCATCAGAGATGGGACTATAATTCTGGATTATCTAGGTGGACTTAATGCAATCACAATTATGCAGCGAAATCAGTAAGAGAAAATGTCTCTAGCTGCTGGAAGCAGATTCTCCCTTAAAGACTCCAGAAGGAATGTAGCACTGCCAGTGCATAGATTTTAGGAATTCTAACCTTTAAAACAGTAGGATAATAAATCTGTGTTATTTAAAGCCTCTAAGTTTGTCATGATGTATTACAGACGCAAAAGGAATTTCATAACCTTCACAGGGAGGTAACGCTCCCATTGTGAGATGAGAAAAACAGAGGTTCAGAGAAATGACAAGTCAACAATGGTGCCAGGAATTAAAACTATGAGTTTATATTTCAGGGCACAAATAATATGAATGTGTGTGAGTACAAGTGTTTGTTTGTGTGTGTGTGTGTGTATCTTTAAACATATTAAAACTGCAGGTCTGTGGTGATTTTCTTTTGCCTGAGGGTAGAAAAAAATTATAGTTTAGCAGGAAAAGAAGGAAGGAGAGATAAAAGGCCTGGGGTCTACTTAGTAAGGTCCTTAGAGATGTAGGGAGAAGAAACAGGAACTCATAAAGGCAAATGATCCTCTGAGTTTTGAAATGTGAGCAATCTTTCCCCTAAGCCACCTCGGGGCACAGGAAGATTTATGTGAAGGTCTGTTTAGTTGTTAGTTTCTTTTTATAATTTCATTTTTTGTATGATGCCACATAATTATACAGCTCCTTTAGAACATTCTGTCGTCTGGAAGATTTTCTTACAGAAAATCTAAGGAGCGTAGGCTCATAGGAAACTAGCCAAAATCTGCATGAAATGTATTTATACATATGCCAGCACGCGAAACATGAAAATAAATGCAAAGACATAAACTGGGCATTCTAGCTGAAGGCAACAAATGTATTACCCTTAGTACGTGCATCACGTTACAGGGAATAACAGAAGTAGGGGACTTTAGAGATTGTGCCACAGAACTCTATGTGTGTTTAGCCAAGAGCATATTTTATTTAACCCTTACAGTAATTTGTGAGAATGGTACTTTCATCTCAACATTGTCAGGGAGGACCCTGAGTCTTGACATTTATAGACACTTTGGAAAAGCCAGGACCTCTACCTGAGTCTTTTTACTCCAAATCTACTGGACTTTCCACTTTAGCATAAAGCACTTTCCTCAATCTGTCTTTTTTCCCCCAAAAGAGGAAACTAGGACCTCCTCCCAAAATGGCACTGTTTCCAAACTCTCAAAAGAAGGGTTTTTTAAAAACTGACACATCTATTTCCTTGTTTATTCATTTACTGCTTGTGGAACCAATTTTTTGAAATACATACATGTCAGGTTGTCATCACCGTGATGTGATAACCAAGATGTGCATTTGAAAGGAGGAAACACTTTTCTGCTAGTGGTTTTGTGAGTTTCAGTCCATGGTCACTTGGCTCTGTTGCTCTGAGCCTATGCTGAAGAAGAACATCATGTCAAGGAACATGGCAGAGCAAAGCAAGCAATCATAAGGGAACCAGAAAGCACAGCAAGAGCTCACTTTCATAACAAAGCCCTTCACCTAAAAACGAACCATAATTTAGAAACTCAGAAATAAATGAATCCATTTATGAGATCTCCTAATCCAACTGCTTTACAAGACCACATCTCTGAATACAGCTATTCTAGAGGCCTAGCCCTAAACACATGCATTTTTGTGGGATAGTTAAGATCCATATTATAAGAGTATACTAGAAACTTTTTTTTGTTAGAAGAGGAGAATCACATCCTTAAAAAAAGGAAAAAAAAAAAAAGAACAGAGAAAAGCTAAAGGCAAGTATAACTCAAGAGAATGAACCTAACCAGACTATCACCACTATAACAAAGAGGCCGGGCCCTCTGCAGCAGACTCTGACACTGAGAAGTCCCACCCTGGGCTGACCAGGGCTCTGACCGGCAGTAAGGACTGCAGCTGTGTTCATGCTGTGAGCATCTTTCTTGGGAAGAACTTCAGCCAAAATGACAGTCAGTGATATCATTCTCTGAGTGGTCTTGATCTGCAGGTCTCACTCAAGAAAAAATTGAGTTTCTAGAAACTCTATTTTGAAGGCAATAATTAAAGAAAGGAAAAGAAAGGCAAGCAATCAGGGTTCCATGGAGGGGGAGTTCTGGTCTAAATTATACCCATAGTTTGTAAGAAACACAAGCATCATACTGAAGATGCAGAAGTAAAAGGCAGGGCAGTCACCAATTCAACTCTACCAATCCAATAGTAAGGTTCTTTGAGTTTTACAGACGTTAATATGTGGAAAACATTGACATTTTACAATCAGGTGAATGGACTTCCTATGTTCCCCTCAATGCTCTCTGAATATTTCCTGAGAAGGAGCTTTTTCCAGTGCTTAAACAACAGGGCACACAAGGCTGTAATGTTTGGTGAGAATATGGTATGTGGGGTCAGGATGCAGAACAAGAGAAGCCCTGGGCTTATCACTGAAAAAAACTGACAGGAAAATATTCATTGCTTAGTATCAAAGCTCAAATGCACACCATTCAACCTTAAATTAGAGGAAAGGAGGCACAAACCCCAGCCTAGAAAGTGGCCTTTTCCATCAATGGGCAATTAGTCACTGAAAGTCAAAACCCAAACCACCATCTCCATTTTCTAGTTCGGTATTGTTTAAAAGGCAGAGCAGACTTTAGCTCTGCTGCTAAAAGTAAGTGACTGCAGCTAATGGTGGATATTTATCTTCTTTTCCTCACAAAATCACATAAAATGGACATTAGAGAGATATGTTTGTAAGGGGTATTTGAGACAGGTTGTGTTCCTCGAGCCCAGGTTTTACATTTTATGTTCATTGAAACTTCAGGTAAGACATACTTGGGATTTCTCAAGCTCCTTTTCAACTTTACATGGTCATTGGTTGTGAGATGCCTTTGGGCTTCAGTTTTCTTCTCTAAGTGATCTGAGAAATATTAAAACTTCCAAAATGTCTACATCCAGAAAACAAAACAGAAAACTACAACTTCCTATCCCCAGCCAAGGAGAATGTATAATCTACTGTATTTTGTTTTGTTTTATATTCTTTTTTCTATTTACCATGGTTGCCAAGAAGCACAAAGCTAAATTTACTTCATGTTGAGTGTTTATCATTTCAGACTCCTGAAAAGTTTTCTCCCTCTCCCTTTCTCTCCTTACAAATGGCTCTGATCATTCCTATCTTCATATTAACAGATTTTAAAATACGTGCTGGATTTCTGTGGAAAAAAAATAAGTTCTCTTGGAAGTGTACTCATGCAACGTGGTAAATACACCCACACAAATGGAACGGACCAGCTTGGTTGCTAGGTAACTTGTCCGGGTCTTCATAAAAGGTAATGCTTCCTCACCTGTAAGATTCCTTCTAATTGCTTCAGTTTAGTATCCAACAACCTCCTTGACCTCTCTTGTATCAACTTACTTCTGCCTCCTACTCTGGTACCTGTGGTCTGTCAACATCAGTCAGGCCCAAGTGATGCTTAACCAGCTGTTCCCAGCAGCCTCTTTGTCCCTCTTGGGAAAGGAATTTTACTCCATACTTCATCGTATCCTTGGTATCTCATTAAACATAAAAACTGGATACAGAGCTGGGCGTGGTGGCTCACACCTGTAGGAGGCAGGAGGATTGCTGAGTTCGAGGCTTGCCTGGGCTACATAGTGAGCTCAGGGCCAGCCTGAACTACAAAGTGAGACCCTGTCTCAAAAAAAAAAAAAAAAAAAAAACTGGATATAGAGCAGGTACAACAAACCTTAGATGGATAAATTCTTTAATTTCACTGAAATAGTTTTGATGTCGTCTTTGAGTGAACCAGTACCAGTGCCAACACACACTCGTGTGCCCCACACACTTAAGTGATTGGGATACAGTTGCCCTTTAGAAGCTCACACTGTGACACAACATGACAAGAAAGTGTCTTCATCATTTTCCAGCCCATAGAACATAATACCTGATAGCTACAACTTAAGGAAGAAGTGTATCTTGATTCATAGTTTCAATCCATGGCTAGCTGGCTGCAAAGCAGAATCAGGATGGCAGGCAGGCCTAGGAGACCCGGAAGCAGCCGAAGACAGCAGTGGGGGTTGGGAGGTACACCTTCCAGGTCATGCCCCAGTGACCTGCCTCCAAGGGAGCCCTCCCTCCTAAGAGCACATTAGCAATTCAATATCGGGGCCCCCACGATCCAGTCACCACCCAAACATATGTGGATCTGGGGGCACATTTCTGTTTCTAAATCATCACAGTAATGAACTGAGCAAAGGAGACACCTCAGGGAGAAATACGGGAAGGAGGCTGTGCTACTCCAGACAAGGATGCTTTGTCTTGTTTTGGAGAATTTGGTTTCAAAGGGGTTTGAAAAATGGGCGACCATCCAGTCATCTGAGACAGGTGTCAAGATTTCCTGGGATAAAGTCAAATGTGAC
>PVIC010022616.1:0-27514 GCA_004025085.1 Thryonomys swinderianus
GGGAGCGTCTCCTGAAGTCTCTGTGTCTGCACAGCCCAGAGTTTGCACTAGCGCAGTGTGGGCTTCTTGGTAAAGTTGGTCGCCTCCCGCAGCTTGGACCGTAAAGCTTCCATCAAGGAGCCTTTTGTGTCCCTTGCTGCAGCCACAGCCTCCCCCAGTGACTGTCCTCGGGAGGCCATGGATGGAGCTGATATCAGCAGGAGGCGTCCGCTGTCACAGCTACCTGATGCCATGGTTACTGTACGTGGCCTCTACCCGAGTCCCCTGCTCACTCGCTGGGAGATGTTCTGAGACATCCCACAGCACAAACCTTGTATGGACTATGGTTTTCCCCATACATTCATGCTCATGATAGAGTTTATCTCAGAAATTAGGCACAGAAAGAGCCTAATAAGGTCAGCAATTTAGCTTAGTGGTTCTGGCATCTGCCTGGCAAGTACAAGGTCCCAAGTTCCATCCCCGGAACCACATATCTCAGTGTCTGTCACGGTGTTCACACCTGTCATCTCAGCATGTGGGAGGCAGAGGCAGGAGGATTACTGTGAGTTCGAGGCTTGCCTGGGCTACCCAAGTGAGCTCAGGGCCAGCCTGAACTACAAAGCAAGACTCTGTCTGGAAAAAAAAAAAAATGGAAAAAAAAAAAAGAACCTAACAATAATAACTAATAATGACTAGGACAACTTACTGCAGTGAAAGCTATTTAAAACTTATGAATATTATTTATAGCACTTCCCATTTAATATTTCCAGACCATGATTGACTGTAGACCACTGGAACCATGAAAAGCAAAACTTCAGATAGGGAAGAACAGCTGCTTAGACACTGAAGGAGATGAGGCCGGGTCCCACCACACGCAGATGCTGGGGTCACTCGGGCAGCTCTTCTCCCTTCTGTATGTCGTTCAAAGTAGCGACTCCAAGGAAACTGCGGGGACACTCAGTTCTTTGGGTCACGTGTTCTCTGGAACAGGGAAGGTTTGGTGCAGAGAAGCAGTAGTCATAACAGTGATTGGGGTGCTGGGAAACGAGTCGCGAAGAGGCAACGGAAACTTAAATGAATACCAGAGAAGCAGGTCGCAGAGTCTTCAGACTGCAATGAAGGCGCAAACCTGGATGAGGACAGCTTTCTTACGAATATCCAGGGCTGACATTCTGCAGACTCGTGGAGAAGGGGCCGCTGAGGCTCGCTGGGTGAAGGAAGTTTTGCAGGAGTGCTGTGCTGGTGGACCTGTCTGGGAAGCCATGCTGAGGGTGCCAGAGAAAGGTGCCCAAGGGGAGAAATTGCATTTCAGAGCAGGATGGAAATCTGCCTACAAGGGTAGTATGTGTGTGTGTGGAAACCTGTTTCCAGGGTGCAGGGGCTGCCGCCCCTGGCAAAGAGCCATGTGTCACAGCACCCTGCAGCAACCCCTGGGAAACCCCACCCAGAACCAGGGAGATAAGCCTGGCCTCTTCCCTTCCTCTCCAGGAACCTCATACTAACTAAATTCAGCCTCATTGCTGTTTCTCTGGGGTTCTGATTCTTCACATGCCTCTGGTCACCTCTGGCCTCCTCTGGTCTCCTTGAACTTGCAGGGGAGGAGTTTGACTAGCATTCCCTGAGCCAGGTCTGTTCCTAGATGCTAAAGTGTGCAGTGGGTCCTATTTCTGGTCCTGTTCAAAGAATTGGATGGAGGCAACCAACCAGTGAAAGTGAAAGTTTCACGTACTGAAGTTTAAAGAAGGCAAATGTAGAAGTGAAAAAGAAGCGAGGAAAAAACTAAAACAGAAAAGAAGAAGAAAATACACCCTGCACACAGAGCAGGTCACTGGAGGAGTAGGAAGATAGTGGCAATGAAGCCATTGGCTCCTTTGTTTTGTATCCTCCTTCAGATGTCAAGTCTGCGATGTCATTTGATAATTCTCCATGATTGACAGCCCTCATTGTCCAGCCTCCATGCCACACCCTAATGTCCTACTTTGGGTCCATGGTATCAAACGTTCATTCTCAAATTTTATTTTTCTGAGAATGTCTTAATTTCCTCCTAGTTTTTTGTTTGTTTGTTTGTTTATGTTTGTCTATTTGTTTTTTTGAGACAGGTTCTCACTTTGTAGTTCAGGCTGGCCCTGAACTCACTGTAACCCAGGCCAGCCTCAAACTCACAGCAATCTCTCTGCCTCCCAAGTGCTGGGATGACAGGTGTGAGCCACCATGCCCAGCATTGTGGTATGTAGTTACCAGGGATCAAACTTGGGACTTTGTGTTTGCCAGGCAGGTGCCAGAACCACCTCCTAATTTTTGAAAGATAGTTGTGGATGTAGAATTCTTCAGGTCTGTTCTTTGAGCACTTGGACTATATCGGCCTCCTGTCCTTCAGTTTTCAAGGTTTCTGATAAATCTCAGGTCTGATTGAAGATGTCTTCTATGTGACATATTCTTCTCTCTTGGTACTTTCAAGATTTTCTGAGTCTTTTGACAGTTTGATTATGATGTCTCACAGCATGGGTCCATGTATGTTTCTTCTGGGAATTTGTTGGGGGTCTTGAATTTGTACTCTCACTTCTGTCTTCCAATGCTAGCAGTTTTTAACCATTATCTCTTGAAATGACCTCTACCGCTTCCTCTCTTTTGTCCTTCTGAGAGTGCTGTAATGCATACATGACCCCATTAGTGGTGTCTCACAGGTCTCTGCTTACTTCTCTTCATTCTTTTTTCTTTTTGCTCCTCAGCCTTGATCAGCCTCGATCATTGTAATTCTTCTATATTCCACTTTGCTCATTCTTCTGCCTGCTGAAATCTGCTCTGAAATCAGCTGATTACTGTGCTTCTCATCTCTCCCTCTTTTAAAAATAATTGCTACCTTTTTTATTGATAGTCTCATTTTGTTCATCAACTTCTTATCTTTGTGCTTTTCTTTAGCTCATAAGCATCTTTAAG
This sequence comes from Thryonomys swinderianus, assembly GCA_004025085.1. Classification (NCBI taxonomy): domain Eukaryota; kingdom Metazoa; phylum Chordata; class Mammalia; order Rodentia; family Thryonomyidae; genus Thryonomys; species Thryonomys swinderianus. The sequence goes on from PVIC010022616.1 coordinate 2,917, forward strand.
ACAGTTGTATTAAACTATTTGTTCCCTGAGTCTAACATCTGGGTTTCCTCAGGAACAGGTTCTGCTGATACAGTGTGTGCCTTTGAATAAGTTCTTCTTTTTTAGTTTTACATTCTGTTTGGTGTTTTTTGCTGAAGGGCAAACATTTGCATCTTACAGTGTGGCAGCTCTGGACTTGATGTGTCTAATTTAATGCTATGGTCCAATCGTGTCTCTATGCCAAGGAACAGCCTGAAGGGGAAATTTAAAATCTCCTCAGGTCTCTTCTGAGCCTTGATCTTTTCCTAGCCATAGTTTTTGACAGTACAGTTGTTGCTTAGGTACAAAGTTGGGTTCCTGGTGCTTCCTTCTCTACCATCTTCTCTGACATCACTCGTTCATTCTTGATCATTTTACGATAATACCTGATAATGTAGTACAGATTAGTCCTTTGATTATGGAAGAGAGTCTTCTGCAAGGTTCTCTGCTGCGGGCTGCGGAGCATACACAGGAAGACAGGCCCCCAGCTCAGCGATTCACAAGGTTGATGGAAGGAAGTAGCCTAGCACAGACGTGGACGGGATGAGGAGAGGTTCCAGGTGGGTCAGAAGGTAGAATAGAGGCAGCATCAAGGCTGGGAGGTGGGCGTGGACATGAGGAGGCAGTGAGCTGGACAGGAGGCTGGAAGGAGGCTCATTGCATGAGGGTGCAAGAAGAGGAAACAGCGTCAACAGAGACGCACGTGTAGAGGGAAGAGCACAAGCCCTGTGTCCTCGCCTGCCACCCTCCAGGCCCACGTTCTGGGTCCAGCCTCCCCTTAGGCCACATCTGGTCTCCTTCCTGGCTACTCACTGTTGAAAGGAGGGTGTGTGGTGTGGCTGGGGGTGGGGCCGTCAGATCTAAATCTGGAGACTTAGTCGGTGGAGGTGAAGCTCAAGGACAACTCGGGAAGTTAATGGCATGTCATCTCCAAACTGCCATCCACACCTTAAAGTGGGTAAGACATGCATGGTTTAAACAACAGCAGCTTATTTGCTCACAGTCGAGGAGGCTCTGAGTCCCCACCCGGGCACTGCTGTGGATGGTTCCAGCTGAAGTAGAGCATAAATCTGGGCCACATCTCTCTCTGGCTTGTAGGAGTTCGCTGACAGTTTCTACCGCTCCTTGGGGTGTAGAAGCATCATCGCCATGTCTGCTTTCCTCTTATCATGACCTACTGTGTGTCTCCAGATTTCCTTTATGATAAGGACACCCAACCCACTGGGATTTCACCTTAACTAATTACAGAATCTTCAGCGATCCTATAAAGTTACATTCTGAGGCTCCAGGGGTTAGGATGTTAACATATAAATATGGGAAAGAGGGCACAGTTCAGTTTGTAAGAGCTTGCCATATGACGTCTGCTATGTCACCAATCCCTTCTTGATCCCCAGTCATGGGAATTTATCTGTTGCCATAGAGATGTCCTACTGATCCTGGTGGCTCCTGGGGGGTAAACCTTCTCACAGTGCTTTATGGGAAGGGGGTCCTTAGGACCCCGTGACGGGACCATCACCGTTTATGATCTCCTTAGGCCTCTTCTCACTTCCAGGGGAGTGAGTCGTTCACATGAGTTCGACACACAGAGATGAAGGGGACCCTTCACTCTACTGGACACATTTTCTTCAATATATCTGGATAGATCAGGAGCTGGCAAACTAGTTTGTAGAACAAATCTGGCTTGCCACCTGGTTTTATGAATAAAGTTTTACTGGAACATAGCCATGTTCATTCTTTTCCAAATTGTCTCTGAGTGCCTTTGTATTGTAGCAACAGAGCTGAGTGGTTCTGTTGTATGACTGTATAACCCACAAAACTAGAAATATTTCCTCTTTCACTCTTTACCTAAAAAGCTTCATTGGCCTGTGGCGTAGACACAAAAGTCTGCAGACTTCTGCCCCCTCCGGTTTGTGACTGTCCCCTGAAGCTATGACTACAGGGTGGCTTTGGCATTTAAGCATGAAAAATGGCAAAGGGAAAAGAGAAACCCTCAAGGACTGGTGGGAGTCTCTTGAATATCACGCTGCCTGCTGGTATGAACAGTATGCAAAAATGGGTGGAGCAATTGAGAGCTGAGCCTTTTTTTCCTATGCTGAATTTCAATAAAAAGTGCAGAGTGAAAACACAAAGAGTCTTATTCCACCGTGTTGTTCTTGGCACCAGGGAGTTGAATGGAACCATTGAGATTGCCCAGGTCACCGTTCTATAGGGCCGGCCCCGAGCCTTTGGCGGAGCTGGGCAGAGCCACGCTGGCCAGCCTGGTCTGCATCCTGCCACTCTGCCTCAGCATCCCTCACAGGTGTGGACTCGGTCAAGGGACGAGCCAGACCGCCAGAGCCGCTTAACGCCCTGGCCTAGGCGCAGAGATCCTAGGATTTCGGCCCCGAGTGCTGATCTCACACCTGCTGTGATAGAACCAGGTCACCTACAGCCAGGACCTCAGTGGACCCTACTCAGAGACCAAGATCAAGTGAATGAGTCATTCCGATTTATTTCGCTATAAAGTAAACCAGGATTTATTTGCTCATCCTAGAAGTTGTCAACCCCCAGAGTGTATCTACAAGCCATTTAAAGGTCTTCATTTCACCGAAGTAAAAAAATACATTTTTAAAAAATCAAAAATTCCCTTGGGGTTTTCAGAGTTACAAATAGCCATGTTTCAGGTTACAAAAAGAAATTGTATGTTTTGCTATACTGATAACAAGCTGAGTTGTTTCCAGGTGACCTTGACGTACAGTCTTTGGGTGCATTTTCTGCTGGTCTGTGCCAACCTGCCTTCGGCATGGGGCGGGGTTGCACAGATGTGGTCCAGGAGGGTGGAGGCCTCGCCCCACCCCCACCGCCTCCCGGCCAGAGGGACAGCAGGGTGTCCTTGCTGCCTTTACCCAAGCGCCTGATTAACACGGCCTTCTTCTTCCTTCTAGCCCCGGCCCGGGAGGCACGCACTGCTTGGGTGCCAGCGTGGAGCATGCGGTCTGTGAGAACCTTCCCTGCCCCAAGGGCCTGCCCAGCTTCCGGGACCAGCAGTGCCAGGCGCACGACCGGCTGAGCAGCAAGAAGGGCCTTTTGACCGCAGTGGTGGTTGATGGTAAAGGCGCACGGCATGTCCTTTCGCGGTGGCTCCCTTCTCTTCTCCCCCAGGAACCATAGAAACCCACTCGGGGGGACTCACAGAGTATCCCTCTTGCCCACTAAGATGCTCCACTCCCCAGCTGTGGCCCCACTTCTGGAGGGCAAGGTTGACCTTGAGTGACCCGACTTTCTAAGACTTCCCAAGGACAGCTGTGTCAGACAGGCAGCAAGCCAGACTCACCCTGTGCCCCAAGCATGGCAAGGCGGGTGTGCCGGCAGCCTGCGCCCTGGCGCTGTGTGCAGAGGGCCTGGGACAGACTGAGAACGCGATCCTACGGGAGCAGGGCGGTGTGTTTGTGTGTTGCTTTGCAGCCAAGATGTCCTTGTGCAGTGCTTTTCCTCGTTAGTTTTGCATAGTTTTCCTCTTTGGGGAAATCTGGAGAACAACGTACCATCCGGGAAAGATGACAGTGGGTAAAGATTGTATTTTCTTTGAAAGGACTTTCTCCAAATAAGGGAGTGTGTGCCACTGGGTTGCTATAGTATTTCCAGTAACTAAAAAAACTCCAGGTAGTGGATCGGACCTCTGCAGACATTTGTGATGTGTTTTCATTGTAGGTGAGGACCCCAGGGCCAAGTTTGGGGGGAGGGGTGTTCTGCCTAAAACTATTCCTCTTCAGGAAACATGACTTTGTGTTGTAATTCTGACAGTATGGCCCCACTTACTGAGCACACTATGTCCCAGACACAAATCAGCTGTACATGCATGATCTCATGGGCCACGCAGTGCAAATCATGCTGAAGGTGAGAGGTAGCAGGTGACCTGACATGTGTGAGCTCCTACACCTGACAAGCAGAGGGGGGACCAACCCCAACTCTGGAGGAGTAAAGTTAACTCCGAAAACAGCCTGCTATCCCCTGGCTCCCAGTACTTAAAGGCGATGGAAAGCACGACCTCGTGGAGACAGAGTGAGGGAACTCTAAGAAGAACAAAAGTAAGAGGTACAGTTTCTTCAGTTTCTTCCTGTGACGGGAAGAACCTTTGAAATTCTCCTCTCTGTGATGACAAGTTCAAATGTCCGTAGCTATTTCCAGGTAGGCCCAGACACTGCTGGCAAGAGCACCTCCGGGCCTGATGCCTGTAGCCCAACAACCTGGTCCATTTGCTTGTAAAGTAGCACGTGACACTCTCAGATTGAAGTCATAGCAGGTAATGCCCACCGTCTCACCGGGGTTGACCTTCAAGCACTGGGGAGCTCCCCTGGATAGAATCCTTTCTGGAAACAGGAACGCCACCTTTGGTGCTGGATGACTGGGTTGCACTGTCCGTCTCCAGTAGAATTTCAGAGTTCGGTCTTCGCGCCCTGACTTTCCCTGCAGACGGGGAGAAGGGATCCCCATGCTCTCAAAAGGAGCAAGAGCAGCCAGAGGACGGGTCGTGCAGGGGCCTCTGGCCATCTCGGGCACATTCGGACTCCCAATCAGGAGTGAGAGGGAACCAGAGGGAGGGGCCACCCCTTCCGCTTCCCAAGGAGGTAGATGAAGATACTTTTAATCCTCTTTTGGCCTCTCCTCCTTTTCTTTTTTTTTTTTTTTTTTGCTTTTTGAGACAGGGTCTCGCTTTGTAGTTCAGGCCGGCCCTGAGCTCACTATGGTGCCCAGGCAAGCCGCCGCGAACTCAGCAATCCTCCTGCCTCTGCCTCCCGAGTGCTGGGATGACAGGCGTGAGCCACCACGTCTGGCATTGTGGTGTGAGGTATTGATTGTTGGTGGGCGTGTCTCCACGCCCAGCATTATATATGGTTACTGGGGATTGAACTCTGGTCCTTGCGCTTGCGAGGCCGGCACCGGAACCACTGAGCTAACCCTCCAGCCCTCTCCTCCTTTTCTGAAGTCAAGTCAACTCACCCTTTTTCATCTCCACTCAACCCTGTGCACAAGGTTGTTGTTTTTCTTTCCTTGGCTGCTTTAAGTTCTCCTGCCTCATTCCGTGCAGAAGTCCCACTTCAACGTCTGTTTCTCCACAGGTTTCTGAAAGGGCAGCTGACGCCTGTTATCCTTCTACCCACTTCTGGGTGGGTGAGCTCTTTGGTCCCTTTACCATCACAGTGGCGGAGGCCTCTGTCTGCCCCGGCGCCCGTTCAGGAAGCCTCACAGGGAGGCTCCTTGGGACATCGCTGGGTTTAGAAAGCATCTTTTCACCCACTCGCTTTTTGCCCCTTTCTGCATAAGGAATAAATAATGATGCTGGTATGCCACTGCCTTTGGTCTGAAGAGTACATCCCTGCTTGACAAGGACAGCCAGCTGGGTGCAAGTGTTTCGCCTTTGAAGAAGAGACCCTGAGTTCAGGGCTTTATAAAGGTAGCTACCCACGTGCCCCTCTGGGATGGACTGTCAGGACTTCTTACATGTTTAGTTTCATTTCTCTCCCTGTTATAAACAAGCCAGCATTTTTCAAAAGGAGTGTCTCACAAGGGTAAAAGCAAAATAATAAGTGGCCAATTCAGAAGGCACATTCTAAGTAAGTGTTCCTCTCAAAACCCGCTTTCTGAAAGGCACAATTCTAGCTCAGCTGTGATAGGAACGATTCCTGTGGTCAGGCCTCTTCTGAAGCCCATTATGACTACCCTATTCATAACTGTGCTATCGCTGCAGAATTCTTTGGCGAATGACGCACAGTTCAAGAAAGGCAAAACAATATTTTTTCTTTTCTCTCTTCCTCCTCCTTCCCTCCCTCCTTCTCTCTCTCTCTCTCTCTCTCTCTCTCTCTCCCCCCCCTCTCTCGCTCTCTTTAAAGAATTCTTGCAGAGGTAGATTTTCCAGGGGAGGACTCAGGACCACAAATCCATACCCACCTCCCAAAGAAGACAAAGCCTCTCCTCAGAAAAGATTTCTGAGTGGAAAACCCCTTAGACAGAAACCAACCAAGCTGGCCGGTTGCCAGACCTGCCCTGTTTCTGCCTTATCCTGTGGAATCTCATTGAAACGGAAAGCTTCAAGGGATGAGGCCTTTGCCCACTGAAGAGTCGGAGGGCTTGGCCAGAGCTGCGTCTGGAGGCAGTGCTGCTTTCCCAGCCCCCTCTCCCTGGCACGGCAGAAGCCCCTCCAGGTCTGAGCCTCTGACGGGAGGAGGGGTGTGATAGTTAAGGCTTTCCAACCCCGCCTTAGCCAAGCCATCCATAGTTGTATAAAGAACAAAGAGTATCTCAGAGCGCCTAACGGCCAAATTGAGAGTCCATGACCAGGGCTTCTGAGGATATCAGATCCGTCCTACAGCTAATACATTCACACCCCAGTGTGGCCTATCTTTCTGTTTGTCCACAAGTAGGCTAATGGGGCATCTGATAGTAAATTTTGTGCAAATTTACACCCCTTATCCAAATTTGAGGGACCTGGATATGGTTAAAAATTCAAAGCATTTTAGTGTTAAAAAAGTAAGTACAGTGCAGTCAACCAAATGGTGATGTCCCTGGTAGGATCCGGGGACATCTGTAGAACATGGTCGTTTCTGCCGTGGAACCTACAAATGGCCCTGTTGCATAGGTGCCAACTCACGTCAGTCAGGGCTGGCTTTGCTGTCAAGCGTGTGTGCCACAAATATAAGGGAACACCTGGAGTTCTCCAAGTGTTGTGCATCTCTCAATGCAGCTGAGAGAGTATAAGCTTTCTTTGCAATCCATCAGCAGGAATAGAAATGACTACTCTGCATCTGAAGTAAGTACAGAGATCTTAGGAGGGAAACTAACTGGTCCAAATGCTATCAGATGATCAACGCTGGTCCAATCAACTGAGGCCTGACTATGAGATCATGATGAGAGGAGAGAAGCTGATTGGCCCAGCTACTATCCGGTGGTCACTACTAGTCCAATCAACTGAAGTGTGGCTGCCAAAGAGCTAGTTATAAAGTTTCGGTGGGCTGTTTGGGGACCAAAGGCTGAACAGCCTCCTCATCTTGAATCCTCAATATAAGGCCAGACAGAGCTTGAATGAGCACTTGCAATGACTACAGAATTAAATGGTTGCACACCTAGTAAGACTTCATAATTGGTGACAAAGAGAAGCCTGGTAGAGTGCTGGTAGCCACGAGTTTCCTCTTCAGTGCGGTGCACCAGTAAGAAGCCTCTAAACCTCTACCAAACAGATGTGATCACACACAGAAGCCAGAAAAACCCACGAACCTAATGGTTTGTTTTCAGCCATTTGCTCCTTGGTGGTGTGAGCCCAAGAGCTCTCCATTCAAAGAATGTAAACGGTGACGGGCCAGAGAGAACCAGCTGAAGTGAAAGACCTGACTGTGGCCAGGCCGCGTACGGACCCACATGCCCATCCCATGGATCTCACATGTATGATGGGTGAAGACAGTGTCCACCTGAAATGTATAGGCATTTGATGCCACGCAACTTGCAACCTGGCATGTAGCAGATCATAAATGTCACTTATATTTTTATTATGACTGTTTATGCTAATGAATTACCTCAAAGCCCAGTTACTTCCATCTAAGGGCAATTAAAATCCACTTTGGAACTAGTGGTGGCACAGTGTGTGCCCGCAGACATGCCAGTCCCCTGCGATTACAGGGCTGCATTGCTGCGTCTCTCCCTCTGGCTCCCAAGGCGCTCATGGGAAACCTCTCAGGACCCTGAAGAACACATGAGGCATCTTGAGCTCCTGGAAGCTGATCTCAGTTTCTGTCTGCACAGTTGTCTTTGTTCTGGCTACTTCTTGGGCCCTTCTAAATGAGGGGACAGTCACCTGCAGCCTGCCACGCAGGAAATGAGTCATTCCTTCCAGGTGGCGCCCTGCCTTCCATGAGCTCATGTCAGCCCCCTCTCATGGAACCTGTCGTATTTTGCACACCTGGAGTTCGGCCTGTACTTGTCCGTGAAACCACTGGGGCCTCCCAAAGCGTGCATTATTCATCGTTCTTTCCCAGTCGGGCCCACAGGCTGCCCTGTGTGAGGGAGGAGCTCAAGCCACCCTTGCTGCGTGGCAAGTGTTGAACCTCCCTTATCTCGCTTTCCTAGGAAACTGAAGAGACCTGGTCTACTCCAGAGCCCCCCCCCCCCACCAGCTGGGCATGTGTGTGGAGCATGTGTGCTCTGATACAGATTCCAGCTGGGATGCCAAGAGCACATCAGCTACACAAGCCTTCTCTACCTTGCCCTTTCCTCGCTCAGGCCTCAGAGTAACCCAATGGGCAAGGCTGGTGATGGAGACAAGAACCTGGCAAGGAAGCATAAAGTTCTCCCACTCACTGGAGGTCTCCTGCGCAGAGTAATCCCATCAATGGTGTTGGCTTAGGACTCAGATGGGGTCTCTCTTCATTTGTTCAGAAAACCTTGCTGTGAACTTAGGTTCTGGGCCTCCCTTCGCAGGGGCCCATCCCCTCCGGGCTTCCGTCTGCATATACAGGCTCGGACTGCTCAGACCGGAAGTATGTGGAGTTGGAGATTTCTTAACTGGAGGCTGTTGGCACATATCCAGTGAGATTTCTTAGGGATGGAACCCAAGTCTAAATTCATTTTTGTTCCCTACACACCTTATAGCCTGTAGATAATTTACACAATATTTGCAGTGTGCTTGTGACCCATCACATGGGGTCAAGTGTAGATTTTTCTACTTTAGATGTCATCTTGAGACTCAAGAAGTTGGAGCATCTTGAATTTAGGATTTGGGGATTAGAGATGCTTAACTTGTAATTCAAGTTCATCCTTTTTGGATTCTATTGGCAGTGGAATCTGCCTCATAAGAAATTCCTTTGTATATAGGATTTTCTCACTTATAGAACAACAAGCTGTTGTTATTTGCAAATTTATTAGCTGAAGGCTTTTCATGGAGGTTTGGGCAGGGTGTGCCATGAGGTGCTTGTCCTATCCCCTGTCAGAGACGGTAGGAGAAGAGACAGGTCAGGGCTAATGGTAGCTCTCTGTGAGGCATCAGCTTTCTATAAAGCCAGGGCCAAGGAGGGGTTTCCAGGCAGAGTGAACAGCCAGGCCAGGGTGGCAGACTTAAGGCATGCGTGCCACGGGGTTACACAAAGCCCTCTGTCAGCCTGAAGGCTAAGTTCTCCCAGCAGCTACGTGCTCAATAACACTTTTTAAACTAAAAGTTCGGTATTGGGGTTTCATTGTAGTGTTGGTACTTTGTGATAAATAAGTAGACCTTGGGTTATAGTTTGAGCATGAGGTCTCTAGAAGGTTTGCCACCACCGGCCTACGAAAAGCCTATAATCTTGGTGTGTTCTAGAAACTCACATGGCCCCAGGAACAGCAGGACCCTGGACTGTCACCTGCCTGGTGACATGGCCCTAGCGGTCCTCATGTCCTCTTCAGGCCTGTGCTCCCACTTGGTATCTCCCGGGACCTCCATGCTTTGCATCACAGCCCTGCAGCGGCTGCCTAGCAGCCGGGAAGCAATGATGCTTTCAGCAGAAGCCACTGTCATGGCTCCTGCTCCCCACGGTCAGGTCATTCTGGTTCTGCAGCCCCTCCTTCTTCACCTCTGGGCTCAGCCCGGACACACGTTCACCTGTGCAGGGACAGCCCTCGCTGTACATTTCTTCAGCCCGGCGTGGCCAATGTCTACAGTGTCTTCACAATGCGTGAACAGAGGAGAAGGGAACCCACAGGCCTTCTGCCCCCACTTTCACATGCCCGAGTCTGCATCTTTCCCATGGTGCTGTTTGAGAGTCTGTGTGTGTGTGTGTACTCATGTGTGTAGCTGAGGACACGTGCTAAGCAGTTGTAACCTTACCCGTGCCACTCTCTCCTTCATGCCTGCCCATTGCCTGGGCGTACCTGTGCCCGGTGAGGTCCGTGGCCCCTTCACATCTCAGCATCTGCCGACCTCCCCTCCGCAGATAAACCCTGTGAGCTCTACTGCTCCCCCCTCGGGAAGGAGTCGCCGCTGCTGGTGGCCGACAGGGTCCTGGATGGCACACCCTGCGGGCCCTACGAGACGGACCTCTGTGTGCACGGCAGGTGCCAGGTGAGAGCTGTTCCACGTGTCTTTGGTGGGCTTTGGAAGGAGACTCCCTCTCCCCAAAGGGGGTGCAGGGTGGAGATGAGGCTTTGGGAGGCCAGGTATGGATTTTCTCAAGGAGGTGCCTGGTGATGCTCCCCGCTTCAGCCAGCAGCGCCTGGCATGCCGTTCCGCTCTCGCCCCAAATATTCTGGCCCCAGCACCCCGGGAGCCTTCCTTCCTTGGCCATGGACCCTCCTCTCATCTTGTTGCCGCCACGTTCCCTGCTGTGTCCTCAGCACGTGGCCCCACCAAGGCCCATGGGAGATGGTGGCTCAGAATTGCCAGGGTAACATGGGTAGGAAAATCAGGTCCTTCTTCCGGTTTTCACACATCCGGGTTTGGCCTCCACTGGCCAACCCAGTGATAATCCAGTGAATGCATGCCCCACCGAGAGCCACTGAGAGGCCTTCCAGTTTTATTGGGAAAAGAAAAAACTTGCCTTTTAGGAACTGTGTGGCTCTGCTTCAATCTCCACATCATCCACATCACCCATCACCCGTCTGTAGTCCTTGATTTCTGGGAAACTTAAAAACACTGGAAACAGTAGGGACCTCTGTGGCCGTGGGAAAGGGCACAAGTCCTCATCTGACGGCGAGCGTGCAGAAGCCGGTGTGAGCCTCAGGCCTGTGCGAGCAGCAGGCGTGTGTCGTCCCTGCCACCCCTCTGCCCGCGTTTGGGGGAGTGAGTGACAGAGGCGCAGCAGGACACACGGCCCCCGAGGCAGAGTCCAGGATGGTCACCTCAGCGGCTTCCCCGCCAGGTCCAAGCTGGTCCCATCTAGGATTTTTCAGGACAGAGCTTGACAAAACCCAGGCTCTTTCGGCACCGCCTGGCTTTGTTATCAGACGTGGACAAGTGTGGCTGAGAAATGCTCGGTGCCTGAGAGTCTCGATAAGACAGACTCCCAGCAAGTGAGGGGCTGATGTGTGCACATGCTGAACCCTTCAGGAAAGGCATGTGCAGCCCCTGCCCCGGGCTGTGTGAGCAAAGCTGGTGTCATTGTCACGGGAGTGAGGCACCCCTCAAGCCGTGGGCAAGCCCAGTGCGCGATTCCTTTCCTTCCTAAGTTACCCACTTGCCTGGGCCGCCATGTGTGCTCTTGTGTGCCGCAGCCCAGTGACCTCACTCCTCTGCTGACAGCTTCCAAGTCTGAGCTCTTGTGCCCTCTAGGGCAACGCCAGCCGAGCCACCCCTTGCCCTTTGCCAGCACCTTTTGCAGTATACTTGCCAGCAAGGAAATACTTTTCTAAGAACCTTGAAATTCTCTAGCTGATGAGGGAGGATGTTTCTACCAGACATGATTTCAGTGCCTATTGGCTGTGCCAACAGGCATTTCCATGAGCTCGGTTTTGAACTCAGCATCTTTAACTAGAAAGTCTTTCCTGCACTGTGACTGAAGATCTGTCAGTTCTTTAGTTGGTGGAACAAGGTCAAGGTGCCATTCTGGGCTCTTGAATAGTCTTAGCTCTGTGGACATCTGACACTGTGGGCCTGAGTCTGGCTGCTATAACATGGCGCTGCGGACCTCTCAGTGCTCTGGGGGCTGGAACCCACGGTCGGGGGGCCAGCACGACTCTAGTAAGGACCCTCTTGTGGGCTGCAGGCTGCCACTTTGTTGTCGTGTGTTCATATGGTGGAAAGAGCTCTTTGGCTTCTTATTCAGCCATTAATCACCACTGGAGACCCCATTCCAGACGCCTTTGGGATCCAGAGTTAAGCACAAATTTGGGGAGAACACAAACTTTATTCAGTCCATTGCTGGTATGACGGCAGTGACTTTGAGGAGCACGCCTTCCCCTTCCAGATACGACTCCCGTCCCCGTAGACCACGCCCAGCGTGTCTCCAGTGCTTCTATTGCTGCTGTCATCACTGTGTGCTGTCACCTGCCCTGAGCCTGGCATTACCCAAGCGGAGTCCGGGCCACAGAAGTACAGGCAGTGACTCCTTTTGCAATGCCCAGTGGTGGTCTCGTGCTCCTCGGGGCCTCCCTTGGCCGGCGAGGAGGCCACACTTAGGCCGTCTCCTCTGGCTGGAGGCACCTGGGTGGCCTGCTGCCTCCAGTTAGCCCATCAGTCCTGACGGGAAAGCCGCCCTGCCAGTAGGTGGCAGGAGCACGGCCTGCAGACACCTCGCAAGGTTGAAACGTTGAGGAGCAACTTTCTCCAGAAGTTAAAGACCATCTACCATACATTACTGTTTCGTCAGAGAGGCCCTGAAGATTAGCCTTAGCCCACCGTTAAGCTTCCAAAACTCTATTAAGCTCCCTTACACAACATTTGTACACCAAATACCACATGTACAGTACGCCTCATTTTGGTAACTAACAAAATGTTCTAGATTTCTGTGGTGTCTATGAATGAGGAAGGTGAGGAAAACTGGTTAAAAAAATAACAGCAATCATCATTTTTAAAAATATCAGAAGTACGGTGAGCAGAGAATCTGGATCTGTTCACGATATGGATCAAAGGTAGAAATCATCCATATTACATGGAAGACAGCAACTATGGAAGTATTATCATGGAGTTCTTACTGTAGGCTTTTCCTCCTTTTCCCTTCAGCTATAAATTTTGCTATTTTGGGGTAGCAGAAGACCACTGGGAAATTTTAAGGAACATGGTAAAAAGTGGGTGGGATAAGAGGTTCCTACATGGCATTTTGAATAGATTCCACTAAGCTGGAAATAGCAGACTGATTCAAACCATAACATGAAACATGGAAATATCATTTTATTCCACTTTATGAGCACTGAGTTAAATTTCATTCCAGTGAGTCACAAATTGCTTAACATGCTGAAATTAAACTTAACAGCACTCATAAAAGTGGGAGGGAATTGAAGGGAAGAAACACAAACATTGTATGTTTTTCAGCAAGTCCCTATAAATCAAGAATCCCGTCATTAATGATTCCTACTGTCAGCCCCCAGGAGCCGAAGGGCCAAGGTAATAAGTCTCATGGGTACAGCGTGCTTCTGGAGCTACCGACAGACAGTGGGTGAGTCACCCTGACACGTAGCATCAACCGTCAGCAGCAGCAGATCCAGATACACCTGAGGTCCAGATAGGCCTGGCCTTCAGTGGAGCAATTGTGTCCGATTAACCTGTTTCCCCCTGAGAGCTGGTCCAGATGACAGCCTTTGATTTCATATTGAAAGAGTGTTAAGCAGCCAGTGGGTGTAGGAGTACATGGAATACTGCAGGGATGAGAGTGGGTCTGGAATCTGGAGCTTGTTTCATGGCTATTTTCACCGGTAAGAATTTATTGACCTCTCATTTTAAAAGTGTACAAAGGTGGGTAGAATTACTCATGAAATTTAGACTTATAAGGGGCGATGGCCTCAGAGTACCTCTGTGGGAAGAAGAGATAACAGCACGGGAAGACAGCGGACACTGATGCTCAGGCCTGATTTTTACAGTGTCCTCCTTAACTGCCTTTGCCACACCATGACCCTGCAGCCGAATTCTCCATAGGCTGTGGCTGTTGGTGTCAAACCTTTATGGAAACACTGCACTAAGCCTCCATGGTAAAGGCAGTTCAGCAAGAACTGTCAAAGGTGGGAGGAAACTGAGGCCACTGGACAAGAGAATTGCTCCACATCTCTTTGGACATCAAATAAATGGAAGTGTCATTGAAGGCCCAAAGTAACAGAAGCCAGAAGTAGAACAAATGGAGAATCACAACTAAAAGGAAAGCTCAACCTGAGAGTCCCAGGCTTGGGAATGGAGGTTGGAAGTGAGGAGTTGGCTAAAAACAGTGAGATAAGCCAAGGCCAACGTACAGCATCAAGAACTATGCCCGGCCCTGCTTGGCTCTGGTCTGCTGGGAGCAGTGGGGATATTAGTGAGCTTCCTTCCAAAGTATGAAGCACATTGTCCACAAGAAAACAATAGTATGGACTTTGTGTTCAAGGTACTTAAGCTTCTGGGTTCTAGGGTATTTTCCAGCTTCCTTGCCACTAATCTGGAAAGGAAAGGCATCATGCCACACTGCCCGCCATCAATGATAGATCTCCTTCCAGTGGCCTTGCTGTTCCTCTGCCAGTGCATGTGAGGAACCAGAGATCATAGCTGTTCATAAGAGAGTCAGCAGCATGCACAGGGAAAATCAGGAAAAACAACAGGAAAGCTGACCCTGGCAGAAAGCTGATGTAATTACAGAACTGCACATGAAGCTATGCTATCTATCAGTCAAGCGCATGGGCAAAATAAAGTAATTTTGAGATGCAGAAGAACTTGGAAATTTGATTTTCCATGTATTCATTCTGGAGAGAAATTACATGTAGTCTAGCAAAACAAGGATGAAGTCAAGAAAGAGGAAGATGAACATTATAGGCCCTGGTGGAAATTACCGGGAGGCCAATAAATCCTGGCCTGACAGCTGTGCCTCTGGCCCCAAATCCACATTCAGCTGAAGAAGACGTCAGTGTCTGCCTCCGACCAGCAGGAAGGAGGCACGGGAGCTGAAGGCAGCTATGAGCTCAGGGAGGCAGGGCCTGTGCTGGCGGGATAGTGCAGCAGTAGGCACCTGCCCGGCTCGCTCGAGGCCTCGCTCCACGGCAGCCTGCCAGATCCAGTCCCATCTGCCACGCCCAGACAGGAGATGTGATCTGAAACCCAGTAAATGTTCGGTTTTTTTAAAGTTTACTAAGACACATTGCCTCTGAACCCTCCGCTTCGGCTCGCATGCGTGTATCCCATGGCTCTTGGGCTTTTCAGAGTAGCTCGGGGAGTCCTCCTGCATGGACGTCATGAGTCAGGCCACCCCGGGCGCCTCAGTGTCCTGAGTTGGTTGCAAATGTTTACCTTCCAAAGTGATGTGGACTTTGAGGAAGGCCAGCGGCCCAGCTCCAGGCAGTGCCCGCGGCGGGGCTGGGCAAGGCCTGTCTCCCCACTGGACCGCAGCGCTGCTGGGATCGCACGTCCTGCGGACACTGGAGGAGAAGCAGCAGAACCGCTTCGGAGAGCGGCAAGAACGACGCCGTCAGTGCCTTGAAGCAAGAGGGAGTATTTGAAGGAAATTAATGGCAATGTGTCTTTCGCTCTAATATATTTTTAATATCTAAGCATTCATCCATTTCAGTGCCACGCGTGTACAAAAGAAGTGAGGAAAACAGCAGAGGCCAAGAACCTTCTGGCAACAGCATAAAATCACGGAGGTAAAAGGCTCAATCCCCTCAGATCCACGGAAGCCAGATAAAGCTACGTTTTCGGGGCAGGCTGTGTGGGTGGAAGTTACGGCAAGTTGAAAGTGACCTCACAGCATGGAAAAATATATCTGTCTTGTTCATAAATGGACACTGCTAGTAAGTTGGAGTGTGGGTCACTTTAAAAAAGAAAAAAGACGCTGGGTGTGGTGGCTCATGCCTATAATCCCAGCACTTGGGAGGCAGAAACAGGAGGATTGCTGAGTTCGAGGCTTGCCTGAGCTCAGTGCCAGCCTGAACTACAAAGTGAGACCCTGTCTCAAAAAAAAAAAGAAAAAAGACTATGCAAGAAAGTTCTGATTCAAGTGTGAGAGGACTAAATATCCTCAGCTTAGAGGAGGAGTTGACGTTTGGGGGTCCAGAAGAGGCAGAGGCCCCTTTTCGAAGAAGATCTCTAACTCTTAGTCTTATCCAGGGATTATCTCGATTACGGAAGATGTACTATGTCTCAACACCTCAACAGCCCATGTCGGGGGGCAGCAGGTGTGTAAGATACAGTGTTCTTTGCAGCCAGGGTCTGTCAGGAAGATGCTGAATGGATGTAACTGCCAGGCGCAAAGGCGTGCTTAGGGCTGACGGGACACTGAGCTTAGATGTGGCAGGAAGCTCAGAGCGGAACTGGATGTATCAATGCATCATGTCTTCCTGGTATACTCTGACGTGCCAGACACTGGCATGTACTCTGAGCATCGGGGGACAACAGGGCAGCAGGGGAACCGTAGATGCCACACAGAACGCACTGTGCCGGAGTTGGGAGACGCTCTCTGGACCAAGTGAGGGGTTTAGAGCATGCAAGAGTTACTTAATCAGGAAGTCGGCCCTGAGGTGCAAGCCAAGCATGAAGTCAGGGACTCCCAGGGACAGGGCGAGGGTGTGGTGCAGAAATAACAGGAAGCCGGGGTAGGAAAGATCCAGAGCTGTGAGCACCTGAGGGGGCTGGGCGCCGCCACGGGCAGGTCCGGTGACACGCAGAGCCCGGGTGCGGGGCTGCTTGGGCCCTGGAGACTGCGATGGCGGAGCGTTCCGCACCACTCAGGGCAGCCCAGAGCCTCCAGGCACGACACTGGGGCGGTTACTGAGCCTCCTGCTTTCCAAAGGATTTCTACTCTTGGCCACTGCGTGTGCTTAACCCCAATAATTTATACCGAGTAGCTTCTCAGCAACCAGCTTGCGGGCCAGATGAAACCCCCAGGCAGGAGCCCTTAGTCCATGTTTGCTGTGTGTCCTAATGTGTCACCTGACTCCTCGCTGCCGTGGAATCCACTCCTGTGTGCTTGGTGCCTTCCCCGGCCCAGGGCCACGAAATCCTCCAAGTCCGCCCTTTCCTTATTCTCATCCTGTAGAACAATGTGGCCTTTTCCGATGTCTATAATGATTTGAAGATTAAACTAGCTCACCTCTTACCACAGCTTAGCCTTTATTGAAATAACCAGTTGTTCTACCCTTTAGGGGGCGCACGGTAGTAAATTCCCACTAGTTCTGTCCCATAGAAACATAAACGTCTAAGGATGAGGCTCTGGGATTGTGAAGCAGGAAAAGCATCCATTTGACCAAACACTATTCTGATGCTCATCACCTCCTCCTGGGAACTTGTTAGCGACCCAGCCTCAAGCCTGTGCCCGATCTGCTGGATGAGAAACTCCAGGAGGATCTTGCAGTCTGTGATTTCAGGCTTTCTGATGAGTCTGGGGCCCACTCCAGGCAGAGTGTGGCCATCACGATGAAGCAGAAGATTTCACCGCTGGGGACCCTGGGCTCGGCCTTCGGCTCAGGGATCTGCTGATGAGCCAGCGCTGAGCCGGGCCTGTCCGGCAGGCGAGAGCAAGAGTGAGGGAGCCAGTGCAGCCTCTTCCATCCGAGCATCTCAGGAAAAGCTGAACCACCCCAGCCAGGACGCCTGGCTTCCTATATCACCCAAAGAACCGACACGATAGCACAGGGCTGTTCTTGTCCTGGGGGTATTTGCCTTAACACAGAGAAATGAAGAACACTGAAAGCAGTTTAACTAGTAAATAAACAAGTAAATAAACACTGAGTTTATCTAGCATAAACTTAGATTACTTTGCAGATTACAGAATTCTCATGTATGCATACAAATGCATGAGGGTGTGTGTGTGTTAGAAAAAAAAACATGCCATTTTCTACTTCTCATAAATCTACAGCTGTGCACCTCAGACCCACCAAGGGTGGAGTTGTCTTTATCTGGTCCCAGAAATAACTTACTGAGAAGGGTTTAGAGATGGACTTTTTGCTGACCAGGTCTCCCTAAGTGCAGATTTGGGGCCCATACCTCGCCCTGCCTCCCCGGGCTCTGGGCCTTCCCCTTCTCAGCAGGTGCCAGTGTAGTTTCCGCTGTAGGCCGAGGCTGTTCCAACAAGACACAGGTGACCCGCAGGGCCCGGAGTTTGTGCTGATCATGTGACACCGCGGCTAGGCCGGGCAGTCCGTGGAGCCAGCTTAGCCTCACACCAGGGCCTCTGCCTCAGCGGCCCTCAGGCTCAGCCCAGGGACTCAGGGCCACTGGGTGTGGCGTCTGCGGGTCCCTCTCCTCCAGAGCACCTGCCAGAAATGTGTACTACATAGCTGCGTGAGCACAAAGACAAAATACAATCCAGGCTGGATTCTAATTCTTTTTGTTGTTGCTGTTCTCTTCTGAATTTAAAAGAACTAAACTATTTTTTTCCTAGGACCTCTGAAGTATTGGGGGCCCCAGGCACTGGGCCTGCCGGGCCTAGTAGAGAATCAGCCCTTCAGGGCATCTGCTTTAAAAGCCCTCTGTTCTCTAGAAAATCGGCTGTGATGGCATCATCGGCTCTGCAGCCAAGGAAGACCGGTGCGGCGTCTGCAGTGGGGACGGCAAGACGTGCCGCGTGGTGAAGGGCGACTTCAGCCACTCCCGGGGCAGCGGTGAGTACAGGCAGCGCCCCTGCCTTTCGTATGTGAGGTCAGGGTGGCGGGACCCCGGGCCTGGCCCCAAAGCTGGACCTTTCCGGCAGCAGCACCTCAGCGTGCATTTGCTGAGACTTCCCAGTCTTTCTGCTCACAGCATCTTTGCAGCTTTAGCTGCTTTGTCCAGAAGGCAGGTGGTTTTTGGGTCCCTCCCCTGCAGGACACCATTTTATGACAGCCGGTGGCATCTGTCGACAATGCTCCTTGATACGGTCAGTGAGGGAAGCCCAGCTACTGGGTTGGCCTTGTGACCTTGACCTTGTCTTCTGCAGTTTTACCAGCCGTGTGAATAAAGCTTTGCATTTACCTGCTTGCTGGCCTATTGGCCTTAGGTGGGTCGCTCAGCGCTCCGTGGTAGCGTTCCTTCTCCCGGCCTCTCTCCCCATCCACTTGTGCTGGGCTTCGTCGGTGCGCAGGCCCCGTAGGCTTCTGCCTGGTCAGGTCAGGGCTGTGTGACCCTGACAGAGGGCCCCTCGTGGGAGGACACATCCCATGGGAAGTCTCCCTGGGTTGACTGTTGTCCCCACCCTGACTTGGAGCTTAAGAATTTGTTCCCTTCTAATTTTGGAAGCACAAAAGCCTTAGGAAATCTACCTCGGAGAAACACAGGCGCCCACTGGCTTCGCTGTCGTGTAAACGCTCCGAGCCCTGAGTGACTGCCAGATGTCACGCGTTCATGTGAAAGCGCAAAGCTGCTCTTTTCAAATCCTCGCCATCGGGACCCATGAGCAGAGAGCTGTAGCGGTACGAACAGGTGTGCACGGTGCTCATTCTCACACGGACACCTCACGGGCTGCCGATCCGAGTGCAGTTACAGACAAACCCGTAATCAGGGTCTGACACCTGAGATGCACATGTCCAGAGATACTGGCAAAGGGTCACCCACAAGTCTGTTCTCCTAGCAAACACGTGCCCAAAGTGATATATTTTAAACATGAGGTACATAGAAATGGAAGGCAAGTCTCCCGTGTCCGGTACAGCTGACCTGGAGACCCCCAGGCAGACGGTTTGAGTCCTTGTGAGGAGGGATAGCCAAAGCTCAGGAGAGGTGCCCTGGGGCCCTGCTTCTGGTCTGGCCAGGCCTGTGGATAGATAAGGTAGCCTCAGCCATAAAGAAATCACCTGGTGACCCAGGTCAGGGAAGGATATGAAGGCTGAAGGAGAAAAGCACATTCCTCAGAGACTCACTGTAAAAATCCTGAAAAGCCCACAGGTCATTTGACGTCTGAGTGACCCAGAAGAGTGGATGTGATAATCCTGTCAGTACTGATAGGAAGGTAGTGTTCATCTGTGCCAAGCTCCAAAGAATGGGGGAAGGAGGAATATCTTATCACCTTTCAGGGTCACTATCAAAGAGAAATACCAACCCACAAAGATAAAACAGAATCAAATGCAGGATATTTGCCCACTTTGATGAAGTCCTGGCCTGTGCCTGAGCTCCTGCGGGTCCTCGTTCCAAAGTTTATGAACTGAGAAGCGAGCACATCCCCAGAGATAAAAGTCACGGTGCCAGCCGGGCCGCTGGCGGGTTTCCTACTCTGGGTCAAGAAGGAACCCGTGCAGCGTCTGGGGAAGCGGAGACCTGAGTAGAGGGTGTCCGTCACCCTCCAGGATGTGGCCTCCCACTCGAAACAGATGAGGTCCTTGGCTTTAGAAAGACGCAGCTCCACCTTCCTGATGGGTGGCTTAGGAGGCGCTCGAGCCTTTGGTTGGGTGCAAGTAACTGGGCTGTTTCAACCTAGTAAGTTGAAAGTTCCTGGTTTACTTTCCCCTCATTCATTGCACTGTCGTTTAACAGTCTTTATCACATGCTGTTCCTTGGTAAATGGCAGTGTGGCTAGTACCCATGGAGGCCTGGACGGAGGTCTCCACCAAGAACCTATCAGGATGCCCTGTAGGCTCTGAATTTCTTTTGCTTTGTTATTGAAGAAAACAATAGAGAGTAGATAGATTCATATGTCACACATTTATGTAGAGATCCACTTCAGAGCCTGTCATTTCCAAGTTCCGTGTGGCGAACTTCCCAGAAGGAAGTTCGTGGATGTCTGATGCAGACATGTCTCGAGCCCTCTTTCTTCTTCAGTTAAGAGTGACGGTATCTGTTTGTAACATGTGCATACTAATCAATCACAACATGTCTCTCCTTCTTAGTCAAGAACGATCTCTGTACCAAGGTGTCCACATGTGTGATGGCCAAGGCGGTTCCCCAGTGTTTCTCATGTAAGACGTTTGGCTGTTCCACGCGGTCCCCGTGGTGACGTGCTTGGTGAGGGGCACTTGTTTCACTCACACGCCTGAATGTTTTCTGAATAGAATCAATGGGAATGAGTCATGCATGAAGCTATAGATAAACACAAGGTCCATTTACTGCTTATACATAACTGATGTTCAAGACTGGTTGCCAAAGAGAAAACTACAGAATAAGACCAACTTTAAATATAAAAAAGATAGAGTTTTGGGATCAAAAGGCTGGATAGAAACATGCCCTAGTGTGCCAAGGTTGGGTTTTTGTTTTTTCAGCCATACCTGGCACTTTCACAGAGAATGCTAAGGAAGGCCTGCCAGGGAATTTAGCCTCAGCTGACACCTCTTGGGGGCAGTTTCCATAGCGCAGGGCAGGATTTCCCTGTCGGCCCCTCCGAGTCTTCATGCTGGAGGTAAAGGTAGTGGTCTCGACTTGAGCCATCTATGCTGGTAGAAAACATGCTCCATCATTATGGGCTTCCCAAGAAATGAGCTCTTTTTACTCAGATCCAGGAACAACTTTGAGCAGAACAGAAATGGCCGCCCCTTACAGTGGTTTGATTCATGATTTTTCAATTTCATGATGATGCAGAAACAATACACAATTAGGAAAATCTATTTTGAACTTTGCCTAATATTTTCCGAGGCTAGAAGTATGCAGTCTGATTCTCTGTTAATTATGCTGTACAGAGGCAGCAAGCAGGAGCTCCCGGGATCCCCTGACAGTGTGCTCTACAGTGTACTGTACACTAAGCTACAGTGTTCAGTAGCTGAGGTATATTATGTGCATTTTTGACTTAGAATATTTTCAGCTTATGAGGTTTTTGGGATATGACCCCAATCCCAAGTCCAGGAGCATCTGTGCTATCCTCAACAACTTTTATCAAAACAGAAAAATACAAACTCGCACAAAAGACTTTCTGAATATCTTATGATTTATTTATGAAATAATGCTTGGGGTTTTTTCCTGTATGTTTTATGCAGCCTGGGAAAAAAAAGTCCCAGTACACATAGCCAGAATTTTCCTGTACCTTACCCTTATATATAACGTCCATGGTTTTCTTCCAAATGCAGTTAACACTGCTGATATGACAAGGAAAAGTATGGCCATCAATCATCTAAAAGCAAATCTTTGGGGAAAATTCAATTAAAGTAATTTTATAAAGCAATGTCTTCATATCCTGATAATGTTAACTGTTGTGTAGATTGAAGACAAGTTAAAAGTCGGCAGCACTAGGAAGCTCCTTCTAACAAGTAGCCCTCAAGGCAACAATAGCATCTTCTCCTGAGAATGAGAAAGGCACTGAGTTCTACCCATGGCTGCCTCATGGAATCAGACTATGAGGACCAATCCCACTCACTGGATTTCTCCTGCTTATCACTTTAAGACTAGAACAGACGCCAAGATGACGTCTTCCCCCTTGCCTAAAGAGAGAGCCTGTCTTATAAATTCTCCAAGTAAATTCTCTTTTTAAATTCTATATCACGCATGATTCATTGTGGTTGAGTCTCCTGTCTCCATAGAAGGGCATCTGGCCTGAGGGGAAGCAAGGTGCTTGGGACTTGGTGATGGGTCTCTTTACTTGCCTGATTGCTCTTTGGATCAACTCTGTGTGAGCCGAGAACCCTGGGACGGAGTATGGCCTGAGGGACAGTGAGTTTGAGACACTCTCACTGGAGAACAGTGTCAGGGACTTTCTTTTTACCTGGTTCCCTGAGTGTCAAGAAGAGAGAAACCTCATCAAAAAGGAGTGTGTAACAGACGCACCACCGCAACA
Organism: Thryonomys swinderianus; assembly: GCA_004025085.1. Taxonomy (NCBI): domain Eukaryota; kingdom Metazoa; phylum Chordata; class Mammalia; order Rodentia; family Thryonomyidae; genus Thryonomys; species Thryonomys swinderianus. Next base: position 25,203 of record PVIC010022616.1, read on the forward strand.
GCCCAGCCCCAAGAGGTCACCTAAGGATGAGCCCCACTTGGGTCTTGTGCCTGCCCTGAGCTTTGCACTGCTCAGCATCTCCACCCCAGGCCTGTGAGGAGACAGAAAACAGATGCCATTTCAGTGGTGTAATGTGTGCCAAAGTTACGCTTAAAAATAAACGTGTTGACCATGCACTGCTGCAAATGTACCTTGCTCTGGAATGTGGAAAATTAACGAATCAGGACCTCAGCAGCTCCCGCTGGGGCCTCAGACTGTGCAGCCTGGTGAATCCACCGCTCAGCTTGGTTGGTCACAAAGTGAGAAGAAGGTTCTGCACAGCCACAGCTCCCTGCAGAAAATACGCAGCTCCACAAGCAGATCTTGATCCCACGTGTGTTGGGCGGTTGAAATGGAAATTCCTCTGAAAAAGATTTGAATCACTTTGACCCTGGACAGTTTGTCTCTGTTTATGACACTTTCCTAATTTCTGTGCCTGAAATCCAGTAATTCTTCAGATTCCCCAGAAAGAATTGATTTCTCTGAGAGATATCTGTGGCATAAGACCCATGCTGTTATCTTATAGTTTTTTTATTTTTTTTTCTCTTTCTCACCAAATTTTGAAGTAGGGAAGCGATCCTAGAGCAAAAACTTAATTAAAGCCTTTAAAACAAACCAGTGGCGCAGGGACTGTGTGCAGGGCCACTTGTCAAGTCAGTGTTGCGGTTTCCAATTTGTATGCATTTGGAAGGGATCACGCGTGGAGGACCACACAGTCGGTGAGAGTCATCCTGCCTCGGGGCTAGGATGGATGAGGGTAGGAAAGTTAGGCCACTGCTGCCCTCAAACTGGGCTGTGTTTACGTTTGTGAAGTCTCTCCAGTCATCTAGTAGAACATTTACTTGAAACATCTGGAGCTGAATCTATAGTAGCAATGCCAAGCCGTTTGCTGTCCAGACGCGGGGAGCTCTGTGTCCAAGATGGCCGATGGAACAAACGCTCATTTCCTCATCTTCCCCAAATCAGCTGAAAGCAAAGGCAAGGAAATTTTTAAGAAGGCTAAGGAGAGCAAAGGTACCTTAGGTGGGAGTTCATATGTGGATGAATCAACATGTGTGCTTGGTTTTGCAGCAACAGGCAAATAAACAAAAACACTGTACAAAAATCCTGCAGGCCTGGGTGGCCCAGTGCAGTGGTTTATTTCTTGCTCATGCTATCAGCCCTCTGATATTGCCAGGAGGCTCTGCTTACGGTGGTCACTCGTGAACCTAGGCTGTCAGACACTCTCACACACAATGCCACAGCCGCCGTGGGAGGAAGAAGGAAGCATGGGAAACCAGGCCCGGAAGCTAGTAAAACTCCTGCTTGGAAGTGAGATGCCATTTTCACTCATGCATTACTGCCGCTCACAGTAATATGTGAGGTTCCATTCAACCCAGCTATTCTCCTTCTTGCTATCTTCCTGAAAAAAATTAAAAGTTTCATACCACAGTGATATATGCACATCTATGTTTATAGCAGCATAATTTGTAACAGCTAAATCTTGGAAACAGCCCAAATGCCTATCAACTGATGAATGCATAAAGAAGATGTGCATTTTATATACAATGGAGTACTACTCTGTCATAAAGAAGGATGACCTTGAGACATTTGTAGCTAAATGGATGCACCTTAAGACCACATTCAAGTGAAATAAATGTTTAAATACCACATTGTTTCTCTGGTCTGAGGAATAAAAAGGGTAAATGAGGTAAAAAATGTATAATAGATATCAGGAAATAGGAAGAAAACATTCAAATAGGAAAGGAACAAGAGGGGGATAAAGGGAAAAGAAAATTAAAAAGAGAATGGAAGCAAAAAATGGAAACAAAAATTTTATAAAGGGTTGAAGGGAGGGGAGGGGATTGGGGGAAGAAAGGAATCAAGGTATGTCATACACAGGTACAGATTCCCTATGATAAATGTGATCATTAAATCTAAAATGCACCAATAAATTAATTTTAAAAACAAGGAGATCTCAATAATTAAAACTATGTCTATCAAAACCATCTGATAAAACTTACCATAAAAGAATAACAATGGTTGGCTGGAGGGTTAGCTCAGTGGTTCCGACGCCTGCCTCGCAAGCGCAAGGTCCTGAGTTCGATCCCCGGTAACCACATACAATGCTGGGTGTGGAGACTCACGCCCACCAACAATCAATACCGCATACCACAGTGCCGGGCGTGGTGGCTCACACCTGTCATCCCAGCATTTGGGAGGCAGAGACAGGAGGATTGCTGAGTTCGAGACTTGCCTGGGCTACATAGTGAGCTCAGAGCCAGCCTGAACTA